>PVIU01004324.1:0-27541 GCA_004026605.1 Ondatra zibethicus
TGTGTGTGTGTGTGTGACACCAGTGGGTTATGAGATCTGCTGGGCCTGTAACCAGCTCTGGAGCCAATGCATCAGGATTTGCTGATGCAAGGAAAAGATAAAAGGCTTTTGTTTAAACTAGTTTAAAGCAAGTGTTCTGTGACTCATGGCTGATGACCATTAAAGTGACAGAAGGAAAAGACATTCTAGCTGAGGGAACTTAATAAACAGAGGGCGAGCTGTAAAAGTAATACTTTCAATTCATTAACATTGGTGGCATGCAGAACGCAAAAGGGAATAGTGAATAAAGCAGAAGAGAAGGTTGGAGTCACATGGCAGCCCATGAACACCACATACAAGAGCAGGGGAGAGTCTGCAGGGGGCGAGGACTGTGGAGTGTTCAGCAAGGCCGTGAGCTGAGAACTGCGCTTCAGAAGTCATTTCGCAGCAGCATAAACTGGAGCTTGGAGGATTCTGGAAGTGTGGAGTCAGCAGAGTCTATGGCATTCTTGCTCAGAAGGGACAGGGCCTGAACTATAAACAGTTTCGTTTCCTCAAGGACATGGCATTTGCCTGAACTCTTAGTTCCTAGTGTATTGCTCACATTTCTGCTTGAAGAAACTGGAAGTAAGCAGAGGTAAACCTGACAACTCACTGTGGAAAGGAACAGACTAAGGTAGTCTCTGGTTCTGGGACTCACTAGTGTTTATCTGCAGTGTATTATACCATTTATTCTAGTGTGTTATATATACACATACACATATCATAAAAAGTTGTTTTTCCTTTTTTATTTAATGAGTAAAATCCAGTGTTCTTAAAAAAATCATCTTCTGAGATAATTCTCTTAAGACTGTCCTTTGTCCTTCAAGATTTGCTTAACAATATTAGACTCCATCCAAGTCCATAAACAGTGTTATCATTTATATAATGTGTTTCAGACAGTCAAGTGACTCACCTGGGGGAAAGTCTGATTGGTCAGGAATGGACTTCAGGGCATTCGCAGCTGTGAATTAAGGCTTATATGGTTTATCTTACCTTTTGGAGGAGGGGTTGAGACTGAAGGAGAGCTAATAAAATTCATTTCCTCTCAAAGGCCTGTGACTAAGAATTGTTATTTTAATTAACTTACTGAGAGCAGGAAGCTTTCCAATACTCTGCAACAGCTGCCAAGATATTTTTAGCAGTTATCTAAAATATAAAAACCCAACTACAAAATAGTACATTCCTGACAAAAGTCTACTCCATAACTCAAAATCTCCATGGCCTCTCCGGTGGATATTGTTTTCAGGTGAATGTAACCCAATGTTCTCAAAAGAAGGAATTTCCTAAGGTAACTAGTTTTTAAGGTATCATCTCAGAGCTAATGATGGTGTCCTCGGAGGAATCTACAGCTAGCTAAGCCCCAAAAGACAGATGGAGGGCAAAGGTAAGTTTACTACCACTTCCTCCAATTATAACAATCTCTGTGACCCGGCAGTTGACAACAGTGAGAGTCAAACAGCTTGACGCAAGAACAGCATCACAAGATGCTTTAGGGGCCGAGAAAGTGGCTCAGTAAAGTGTCAACCACACAGGCATGAAAACCTAAGCTCAGACACTCAGCACCCACATAAAATCTGGGTACAAAGGTGTGCATGCAAGCCCAGCACTAGGGGACCAGAGATGAGCAGATCCTGGCATGGGGTGGGGTTCCTGGCCTGCCAGTCTAGCCAAAACAGTGAGTGAGTGTCAGGTTCAGTGACAGACCCTGTCTCAAAAAACAAGGTGAAGAGTGTTAGAGGCAGACGCCTCATGTCAATGTCTGGCCTCAACCATGATGTACACATGCATACACAGGCGCACGCACACACACACGCACACGCACACGCACACGCACACGCACACGCACACGCACACGCACACGCACACGCACACACACACACACACACACACACACACACACACACACCCCCTATGTTTTATAAGACTACAAAAGCAGTAACACTTATTTATAGTCTATTACATTATTAATGTGTCTCTAACTACCAAAACAGCATAACTCTGAAACAGAAGACTCTTTCAGTCTTACCTTGGTACAGACCACCCGTACAACCACTTTCCAAAAGGCAGAGGAATCAGACCCAGGTTGTACCTCAAAGAGAAGATGTTTTTCCTGGCCAGCAGCTACCTTAGCAGTTCTGGAAAAAGGCAAGCACATTTGTTAACTTTATGAAAAGTAAAACCAAACTCAAGAAACACTTTCCAACAAGGAAGATAAAAGCAGAAGTGATTGTAAAAAGCTGATTCCTACAGTACAGGGAAAGAAATGTTTTGAACACGTACTTAGTTTCCAAAGTTTTTAAAGTCAAAAGTTCTGTGGAATACCTGTCTCCATATCTGTATTTCAATTGTCTTTGAGTGTCTAAAAAGGATGTTTAGAAAAAATTGGTCTAAAGCTGGGCATGGTGACACTAGCCTGTGATCTCAGCCTGGAAGGTGGCAGAAAGGAGGATCAGGAGCTCAAGGAGAGCTTAGAGGCAGGCTTGTGCTGCATGAGAAAACATGCAGCAACAATTAACCCTGACAAACACAGCCCAAGAAACCTGGCACTTTAAGTAAAAGCTTGTTGGCTTAACTTACATAAATGCTGACCAAATAGACATAATTTTGAGGAATACCTTGCTCTTGGTTGAATCCTGTTTACATAACCACATTAACAAACTTTTTGGAAAGCTTTTAAAGTATACTAATTTTGGGTTCAGCCAAGTAAAGCAAATAGTTTGTGATATTAAATACAGCTCTACTCCCTTTCCTCAAGAAGAATTCCAAGAGCCACACTAACATAAAGACAACACAACACTCAGAATCTTGCTATCAACACCAACTAAAACTGATCTGCAGCCCTAAGACTGCAGCTTCCTTCCCCACTGCTGACTTTCCTCTGAACACCAGCAGCAGAGCTGCACACAATTGAGAGCCTTCCAGCTAAGTCTAGCAACCTGTCTCCAGGAAGCCGGCCAAAGGGAACAACTGACATGCGGTTTCCAGCTGTTTCCCGGAAACCAAGCCACACCTCTGTGTTTGACTTCAGGGTTGGCAGACAGCAAGCAGAGAGCACTGCACTCATGAAATGCCCAACTCTAGCCCATGGAAATGAGTTTCAAACCATACTGCTGGTATTGGTCAGTGTATAGGCAGCAGTAAGTGCTTAGGTTTAATTTTCAACACTGTTAAAACAAAACAAAAATAGAAACCCATCAAAAATAAACAAAACCCCTCAAATTCACTCAGGTATCCTGTCCCAAGTAAATAAAAGGAATATATTTCTACTGTTGCACAATAATTCAGCTTGGAGGTGATGTCACAGGACAGAAGTTGTTTTCTTCTAAAAATTTTAGGTCAATAAGCAAAATTTCATCAGATAGTCTGAGTTTACATATATAAAGTACTAAAGGATGGCAAAAGTTATGAATTACTCTTCCTAGGAGTTAGAACAATGGAGAGATGGCTTAGTGCTTGGTAAAGGCACTTGTTATCAAGCCTGACCACCTATGTTCATCCCTGGGACCTACATGTTAGGAGAGGGCAGATTCCTTAAGGTGTCCTCTAACCTCTACATGTGTATTGCCCCCATAAATAAATGTAATATTTTTAAAAGTTGAAATAAGAATAAAGTGCACTATTCTTTTGATACTACAGAATTCTCAGTCCTTTTTTTTTATAATATGGAATGCTTCACGAATTTGCGTGTCATCCTTGCGCAGGGGCCATGCTAATCTTCTCTGTATTGTTCCAATTTTAGTATATGCGCTGCCAAAGCAAGCACTCTCAGTCCTATTTTACTTATCTATATAAATATGATCTCAAAAACAAGCTATTTTTTCTTTTTTTAATTAACAAAATCCAAAAGAAAGCAACTCCTAATAAAAACCTTAGGACTGTCCTTTAGACTTCATAACTTACTGAAAATAGGCACTATATTCATAAAGAAAGTATGATCTTATGTTTCATATTGTCAGTATGTCCCTTATCTGCTATGGAAATTCCTTCAGCCAATAATCTTTAAGATACCGGCCCACTCTGGGCGTGGCCTCATGTACTATAAATGCAAGGGCCTCTTGGCTGCTGGATTCAGTTCCAGTTCCCAGCACACACAGAGGACTGTGGATCACTACTCTTTCTGTGAGTTTATCCCCAGATGAATAAGCCTTTGTTATACTCCATTCCGGGCTATTGTGGAACTTTCTTGTACACCAACACTTATCCAACACGGTTGTCATAAAAGCCTCTGACACAGGAGCATACATATTAGCACAAGCTATTAATAGTGGTTGTACCACTATAAATTTGCATGTAGTGGTCTTGGGCTTTGAGGTGCTTGAATGAGAAGCAATGCAGGATAACGGAAGGAACTTCTGATTCACAGACAACTGGAAGTGTCGTCAGTATTTGAGTAGTCAATTAAAATGGATAATCAGTTAAAATTTTCAAACCCTTGGTGCAGTGCACTGCGCATATCATGTGTGCAGTGAACACTGGTTAGACTGAAGAGACTAGAGAGAACCTTTAAGACATCACTTAGGGGAGCTGGAAAGATGGGCCAGTGGTTAAGAGCACCGATTACTCTTACAGGTGACTGGGTTCAATTTCCAGCACCTAATGGCAGCCCACAATGGTATGTAACTCCAGTCTCAGTAGATCTGGTGCCCTCTTCTAGCTTTTACAGGCACCCAGACATGCATGTGGTAAACAAGCATACATGCAGGCAAAAACTTATATATACAAAATAAAACTATTTTTTAAATATATCACTTAAAGAATCTTAGGCAAGTTTTAAATAAACTCTCAAAGAGACAAAGGGTTGATACAGAATAAAGAAAAGTAGAAGGTGCTACCAGAGGAAGGTTTAAGAGGAATAAAAAGTGTCACCCATCCATCAGTACTGAGAAAGAACCCTTTGTATTTTAAAAAGCTTCTACATAGATCAGCACAAAAACTGAGGTGAAATCTATAAAGACTAAGTTCAAGGTGAGAAATTTACACCATCTTAGGAACTCACTCCAGAGAGTTAAGCAGACTGTATTTCACTGAACAAACAGGCGGCCACACAAAGATACACAGCTGATGCTTCTGACTGTCCGACTTTTCCTCCATCGACCGAGGGCAAATTCTCTTCTGTTTATGCGCCCTTTATGTCTTCCACAGCAGAGTCAGCCACAGCCTCTCAGTACACAGCTGCTGAGCTGCAGTACATCCTAGCATTGCTTCGCCATACCCGTTGTCTGTGTTCTAACTTCATTTTAAGTTCCTCCCATCTCTCTGTTTCCTTTCCATATGTTAAAATAGCTACATTAAAGTTTGCTTAGAGCAGAGAGTCAATGTAGCACTTTCTAACTTATGCTTAAAAAAATTCATTCATCAGAGCATATGGTTACCTTCTATACAGCCATGAAAAACGGGGTCATACATGAAGGGAAAATAGAATGAAGATGAACAAGCCTTACACATCATTGAGTTCGGCTACTCTCCCAAGAAATTCTTCATAAGTTAAGGAGCCACTTTCTCGAACCAAGGTGACGTGTTTTGCTACTTTTTCTGGTAACTTGTTAATAACCAATTGCGTCTGATCCGAAATTTGCTGTCCCATGGTGAAATGGTGTCTTTCAGAATTCAGAAAGAGTTTTGCTTCACATAATTTCTGTTAAATACAATGCAAAAGTTATTTGTACATAATTGTAAAAATACCAACATAAAAAATACCAATAATCTCATTGTCCTAGTTACGGTAACTACTGCTGTGATGAAAGACCATGCATGACCAGAGCAACTTGGGGAGGAAAGGGTTTATTTGGCTTGCACCTCCACATCACTGTTCATCACCAAAGGAAGCCAGGACAGGAACCCAAGGCAGGAGCCTGGAGGCAGGAGGTGATGTGGAGAAGATTCCCCCTTCTCAGATGACTTTAGCTTTTGTCAAGTTGATATAAAACTATTTAGCACACTCATCCTTCAAAAAGCAAAGAAAAACTGCAAGCACCTTTAGAGGGATTCAGTCAACTCAAATGGATCTGAGACACAATTCATTTAACCATAGTTTTTAAAGTAAAGATTTATATTAAGTTTTCAGAATCATACAGCTAAATGATTCACTTACGATATTGGAAGAGTGATGGGTCTCTATCAAAAACAAAGCCCCCCCCCTCTCTCTCACACACACACACACACAGAGAGTCAAGTGAACATTTTTCTAAGAACATTTCCAGACTGTTAACTACATGTCAGGCTCCAAACTAAATGCTTTCCATAGAGGACATCATTTATTACTCACAGCACCCTACAGGGTAGATGCATTTTTTTTATATCCCCATTCTATAGATAAGGAAATGGTTAACTCTATAGTATGGGGTAGACATGAACTCCCACCTCAAGAAAGTCCATTTCATTTACCATTTAAAAAAATCTTTTGCTTTTATTCAAATTAATGTCCTTACCACATAAAGCAAGAGAAGTAGTAACAATTACATAGAAAAGAATTTCATCAGAAAGCTTGCTTTATCATGTAATTTAAAAATGACATTATAGTTTTAAGTACAAAGCATGTGGCTTTAGGGCTGGCAAGGTGGCTTGTGGGCAACCGCACTTGCTGCCAAGCTTGACAACCCGAGTTCTGTCCCCAGGAGCCCCAGGATGGAAAGAAACAACTCTTGAAAGCTGTCCTCTGACTTCCATACATGCACAGTAGCATGTGCTCCCCTAGACACACGTACGTATACTCACGAGCCAAATAATAAATGTTTAAAAAATGTGACTTCAAACTAAAGTATATAACCATAAACATGTAGCACTTTCAGTGTTAAAATTTAATGCACTATATGTTTTTTTAAAGTTACTTTAAATATAGTAAAAGTACAGTTATACTAAAAAATAAATTCCCCCATTACTATTTTGGATCTGAACCTATGTGGTAGCAATTAATACCATACTAGAGGAATAGTAAAAAAGAAGGGAAACCAGGATTACTAAACATAATCTCTGAAGGCAAAAAATTACATTTTAAATGTGTTCAAGTATAACAGACTCACACCAACTATATCCAAAGAGGAATCATTAAAATTCCCAGCTTAGAAAAGGTGTCCAGGGAATTCATCTTAGTGGTTTCTGGGCAGCACAGACTAGTGACAACCCAAAACACAACAGTGTTGAACTCCATTTTATCCTAAGCAAGAAAAGTTTCAAAACAAAAATTCCCAAATGCCCAAAACCCAAGAAAAATGTAAAAGAACAATAACATGAAAAGTAGGGTATGCATTAGAGTAAGTCCCTGTCGAGAAAGGCGGTGCTTCACCCTGATGCTGCAGATAGGTATTTAAGTGTATGCTATCTTTACTTTTCATTTCTATTTCAAATGTGTGAAAACACCATAAGCAAATGGCTACAGACCAGCTGGAAACCAGTGCCATACTTGGTCTTTCTAAAAATTATGTTTAGCTACTCTGTGATGGTGCACGCCTTTAATCCCAGTACTCAGGAGGCAGCGACAGACAGATCTCTGAGTTCAAGGCCAGCCTGGTCTATGAATCAAGTTCCAGGACTGCCAGGGCTACACAGAGAAACGCTGTAAAAAAATAAAAATTATGTTTAACAAGTACTGTTTGCATTGTTTATGGCCTGGGGACAGGATGGTGAGCAAACATAGGACAGTTCTCGACACCACATGGCATCCAACACAGTTGGGGTGGGGCAATAGTCACACAAGTGAGCATATTTACAAAATGAGAAACACTACACCAAATAAATACAGAATGCCTTAAAAGCCCAGGAGGGTGTTTTGAGTTGGAAAAGAAATCCTGGGCAAACACTTGAGTCCAGAAAGATAGTCTGGGTTTGTAAGAGAGTCGGGCATGGTGGGAAAACATTTAGGCAGAAGTGTCCAAAAATATCTGAGATAGGTAGATCATGATGCCTTTGAGGGAAATAAACACACTGGTGTGACCAGAGATCCTTCTCCTGATGGTAACACCAAAACAAAATCAAGACAGGTGTTTAAGATTTTTTCCAGATAATTGCCCAATCTGGCTGACCAAGACGAGAATAAAAGAACCATATTACTGAGTAAGTCTCAGTGACTTACTAAGTCTAAATACAGCACGAAGTTAATCCTGGGAAGCATTCTGAAAAGTGACTGCACAAAAGCACCTAGGTAAGATGTGCTTTAGAGCAGCACAAAATAGGAGTCCTGAAGCTTTCGATTAAAAATAACAGTACAACAGGTTAAGCAAAGACGTCAAAATAACCCTAAACTCCTGCTAGAAGCAGATGTCTACAGCAAGAAGCCTCCCACTCTACTGTATTATACAATGGGCTGACCACACAGGAGGCTTTTATTCAGCTCAAGGCAGCCACACCCTTTAAAAGTACCAATACATTAGACCACATTCAAGAGTCATGGGTTTAGAAGCAGACTGTTTTACATGACTGTGGCTGTGTACTGCTATGTAATGATCTGTGCAGCACAACAGCCTGTTCAAATAACTGAGGAACTATCACATGGAAGAGAAGTGAGATTGTATTACTTGCTTACAAAGAGCAGATTGGCCAATAAGTACAGAAGGTCAGGTCAGACTTATAAAAGACTGCCCTACCAACACAGCGATGAAAAGGGCTGCTGCAACATACGTGAACTTTTCAATGCATAATATGAAAATTTTTAAAGATTGGAAGTTCATCTAATGAGTTATGCAGAGAATTTTCTAGGTGCAAAATGGAGGTGCTAACCTATAACCCAGTGATTCTCAATCTGTGGGTTGTGACCCCAAAGACCACCAGAAAACACAGATATTTACATTATGATTCATAACAGTAGTAAAATTAGAGTTAAAAAGTAGCAACAAAAATAATTTTATGGTTGGGGAGTCAGCACAACATGAGGAACTGTATTAAAGGGTCACAGTATTAGGAAGGTTGAGAACCATTGCTCTAACCTAACACTTTGCTCTCAAAATGAAGCTGAACTTTTCTCAAGCTTTACAAGTCCTGGCCTCATAGGCCACCAGCCTGATAACTCCAGTTCCATCTATGTCACCTAACAGAGGAAACCAAGCTTCTGAAATGGTCTCAATCAAGACTTAATGGAACTGACGAC
This sequence comes from Ondatra zibethicus, assembly GCA_004026605.1. Taxonomy (NCBI): domain Eukaryota; kingdom Metazoa; phylum Chordata; class Mammalia; order Rodentia; family Cricetidae; genus Ondatra; species Ondatra zibethicus. The sequence goes on from PVIU01004324.1 coordinate 9,101, forward strand.
AACTGAATCAACATTTGTAGGGAGGCAACTGTCTCCTCCTCTACCTCTCAGGGTCTCCCACTGTTCCCAAGATTAACTAAAACAAACAGAAGAAAACTATATACAGTTTTGGTTTTGTTTTTTACATGTATGGGGAAGTCTTCACAAGAAAAACATTACCGTAAACAGGACCCAAAGCACAGACACTTACTAGAAATTGTGAAAAGATGCCCTAGCCCCAGACAAAGGAGCCGGGGCTAGGGCAATTTCCCCTGGTAAAAACCAGGCACTTTCGCATGATCGCTTCATCCCCCTATTTGAGGAGGAAGAGTAGGATCTTTTATCTGCTACTTTAAAAAACTTTTTATGCTCAAGTGTCATATTTTGGTATCCTACACTGCTCATCAAAACCCCATCTGCAAAGAAGCCTTTGCTGTTTTTTGAGTTAGACAATGTTGCATTGTCTCACTGGTACCCTAACTTTGAGTGGCAGATAACCGTTGTCTCCCTGGTACCCTAACTTTGAATGTCAAGGTCTAGAGTGTGAGGCAGCATATTGTTTTCCTGTAATGGCACTTAGAATCCAGGAAACTGGCCAGGCGGTGGTGGCGCACACCTTTAATCCCAACACTCGGGAGACAGAGGCAGGCGGATCTCCGTGAGTTCGAGACCAGCCTGGTCTACAGAGCTAGTTCCAGGACAGGCACCAAAGACACAGAGAAACCCTGTCTCAAAAAAAACCGAAAAAAAAAAAAAAAAAAAACCAACCCCCCCCCGCCAAAAAAAGAATCCAGGAAACTGAGCCAGTGACCCCCACACCTACCTGAGGGTATGGAACCAGGGTGTCCACACTGGTTAGGAGGAAGAGCCTTCATTTAACCAATATTAACAAATTTCACCACTAGTGTAAAAATATGACTTTTATTTATGTGTAATATGGAGCCACTGCCATCAGTCTCTACAAAAGCCATCTGCTGAAGTCACCCTTCAGTCACCAGTCAATTAAAACACTTACACACCTCCTCCATGAGTTCTTCAGGATCCTTACCTGTGTTCTCGCTTTTGAACAACAGACAAGTGTATGTTATTTCCCTAGTCAATACAGTGCACTTTATCACTCATCTGGTATTCTATTATTAGCTTAGTCATGCATCCACAATAACATGGAGCACAAGTTAAAATATATTTATGGAAAATGTAAAACTGTAAAGACTTATCCCTGATATCTCTATGTATTGGGAAACCACACAAAATATCTCCCTTGAAACCATAGAACAGCAGTGCTGCTTGCAGACACAAGTTGCTGGTAAGCCACTGGCAATAAAATTCAGTGAAAGACAAGTCTGTGGTCTGGACTCCTCAAAGAGCTAGGAGATGGGCTCTCAAATCACAAAGCCACTTTTAGCATGGCCCCTCCTAGAAAAAAAAAAAGAGATGTGCTTCCTGAAAGCAGCCGGGGTGGGGAGGGTCCTAAATAAAAGCTGTTATTCTGAAAGTCACAGGAACAGCAAGGATTCCAAAAATGCCACATTCTTCAGTGGGTGGCACATCCAGTTGAGGACTTTTTCTAACAAATGAGCCGCTGTAGTTCAATGTTCCTTCTAAGATTATAACAACCGCATCACTAGTAATGCTCACACACAGAGACTCTGAAAATTTAAACCACAAATCTATCCAGAAATGGATTAGAGGGAAACCGAGACAATCAACGTGCAAGATGAGTAGGTGAGGGGTAGAGAGCTCAGCTGGAGGCTCAGGACCAACCCGAGCTCTAGACCTGAGGTCATGGTGAAAAGCAGACTTGTAATCTCAGTGCTGGGAAGGCAGAGAGAGGAGGACCCCTGGGACTTGCTAGCCAGCAGGTGTAGTCTAACCAGACCCAAGGTTGACTTCTGGTGTCCACTTGAACCCCCCCCTCCCCGCCCCACAGAGACGATGATCAGTTGACAAGGACTGGGGTACTAATGGCACCTTTGAAATCTGTTACAATCTTAGTAATAAATACTAAGTTCTACAACTGGGTCTTGAAGGACACTATTAACCTTATTATTCACTGCTTACACAAACTCTAAATTTACAAGAAGTACCAGCTGTTGAAATTAACACAGATATAACAGTCCAATGATTAGGCTGGTCAGTCACTATAGAATCTAGAATGCCTGTTCTGAGGTCAAAGGTCTTAAAGAGGAGAAAATGAAACTAAAGAACTCTTTTCACAAAGACTGGAAACCTACAAACAGAGTACTGGTCAATTGCTGGAGTTCTAATAGTACTGGCATACTTAGTAAGTATACTTATTTTTTTTAAAATATACTAGATTTGTATGAATTCTCTTTGAAACTTTTCTGCCTGTTTAGGAAGAGAAGAGAAATCAACTTCCTCTAATTAGAGAATTTAGATGTATTCAGAGAACCAAGCAAGATGAAATACTGTATATATTTCCCTTATATATACTGTTCCCTCATGTCAAATGACAAAAACCTTTTTGAAAAACACAATCATATTAAGGAGGAAAACATACAGAAACTAAAACTAGATAGCATTAATGTGGGGGGGGGCGTGGGGGAGGACCATGCTATTTATGAGGGTTCTGAATACAGAAGGCATATCTTCTCAAAGACAACTATCAGCTCACGCCCAAGCCGAAATTCTGAAGGATGAACTTCATTCTATAGCAACAATGGGCAGAGGAGGAGTGGAAACGACCAACTTAGTTCGAGACGCAGGATTAAAAGCAACTGGGGGTGTTACTGTAGCTACATATATTCAATAGAAGGACATGAGATGCTGGGCATCAAGAAAGGGGGCTGGGTCAGAATATGAAGGCACACTGCCATTTACCTAATAGGTAGGCTGGAGACGTACAACAGTAAACCCACATTCTGGAATGAAATTGCACGCAGAAGGCGACTTACCCTACAATTATGATTAGCAAGGAAACTTTTTTTTTTTATCAATGTCGGTTCTCAAGGTAGCAATTATTTTGACAAGCAACGGCCCAGGTGCACAGCCTGGGCGGGTTTAGAAGGCGGGTTGACCCACGCTCCCTGCCCAGGCTTCCCCACTCAGGAGCCCTGCCCTGTGGCCACCCTCCCGCCTCGGCCGCCGCACCTCGGCCCCTCCTCGGCGCACCTGCTCGGCTAACCAACAGCTAAACTGCTTATTGCGCCAGCGCCAAGATTCAAAACTGTCAGAGCTGGTCGGAAACCTCTCCTCAGCACCACCGCGAAGGCGGAAGCAGCACATCCACCCGCCCTGGAAGCCGGTGCCCCAGGCCCGCAGCCGAGGCCCTGACTAGCACGGCCTAGCTCCCCCGAAGCTCGGCTCCGCAACCTCGTGCTGCGCGGGCCTCCACTCCAGCTCTGGGACGGTGGAGCGGCTGCGAAGGGACACGGCGAGGGGGCGGCGCTGCACGGCTCACCCTGTTCAAGACATCGCTCTCCCAGCTGCCTCCTCCGCTGCTCAGCTAAACCCGCTAGGCGGCAGCGCCGCGGCGGCAGTCCCAGTCGCACCTTAGTGACGCAAGGCCACGCCCTCGCGCGTTGCCTGGAGACGGAGCTCCACCTCACCTGCTAACTTTGGAGGACTGTATGGCTCAAGGCTGCTGATATATACTTGCAGGCAAAATGTTCACATGCATAAAAATCAATAAAATAGAATAATTTAAAAAAAAGACAGAAAAAAGAAATGGCAAGCTGCAGACTTGGAAAAAGCAGAATATATTAAACAAAGGACTTCTAACTAGAATACACAATTCTTAAACCTCAAAAAAGAAACAACTACTTTTTTCAAATGGCTAACGAGTGGACAAGCCTTCTAGATTATAGATGGTGATGATCGCATGCAATGATGTCTGACAACATTATTCATTAAGTAAATGAAATTAGAAGGAAAATAAAGTATCAATGCAATACCACTAGCAGCTAAAATTGAAAGGGGGATATTAGATGGTGACAAGAATGCTGAACTAGGATTATTATAGATTGCCTGTAAGATGTGTGTAAGATGATACAATTATAGTGAAAAGATCGTGGTCTTTTTTAATTGTTTTTATTGATCTATACATTTTTCTTCACTCACATCCGTTCCTCCTCTCCCCTTCTACCCTCTTCCGTGACCCCCACACTCCCAATTTACTTAGAAGATCTTGTCTTTTTCTCCTTCGTATGTAGATCCATGTCTGTCTCTCTTAGGGTCCTCTTTGTTGTCGAGGTTCTCCAAGGTGTGGACTGTAGGCTGGTTTTTCTTTGCTTTATGTCTAAAAGCCACTTATGAGTGAGTACATGTTTGTCTTTCTGGGTCAGGGTTACCTCACTCAATATAGTTTTTCTAGATCCATCCATTTGCCTGCAAATTTCAAGATGTCTTTACTTTTTACCACTGAGTAGTACTCTATTGTGTAAATGTACCACATTTTCCTTATCCATTCTCGGGTCGAGGGGCATTTAGGTTGTTTCCAAGTTCTGGCTATGACAAACAATGCTGCATGAACATAGTTGAGCACATGTCCTTGTGAATCATCCTTTGGATACCCAAAAGTGGTATTTCTGGGTCTTGAGATAGATTGTTTCCTAATTTTCTGAGAAATCATCATACTGATTTCCAAAGAGGCTGTACAAGTTTGCACTCCCACCAGCAAAGCAGGAGTGTTCCCTTTACTCCACAACCTCTCCAGCATAAGCTGTCATCAGTGTTTTTAATCTTGGTATTTCTGACAGGTGTAAGATGGAATCTCAGAGTTGTTTTGATTTACATTTCTCTGATGACTAAGGATGTTGACCATGTCTAAAGTGTCTTTCAGCCATTTGAGATTCAGCTATTGAAAGTTCTCTGTTTATGTCTGTACCCCATTTTTTATTGGATTATTTGTTCTTTTGATGTCAAGTTTCTTGAGTTCTTTGTATATTTTGGAGATCAGCCCTCTGTCCAATGTGAGGTTGGTGTAAGCAACCATTTTGTCTTATTGAGCATTTCCTTTGCTTTACAGAAGCTTCTCAGTTTCATGGTCATTTTTTTTTTAAAAAAAGCTAAGCACACACGCTTTAACCACATAATCCAGTCATCTCATTTCTAGCATAATAATGCAAAAATTAGGTACGCCAAAACTGGAATTATTTGTAATAGACCCAAACTGCAAACAACCAGATGCCTGATGTGGCGGTTTAAATGAAAATGGCCCCCATAGGCCCACAGGAGTAGCACTATTAGGAGGCGTGGCCTTGTTGGAATAGATGTAGCCTTTTTGGAGGAAGTATGTCGCTGGGGGTGGGCTTTGAGGTTTCAGATGTTCAAGCCAGGCCCAGTGTCACTCTGTCTTCCTGTTGCTGCAGATCCAGATGTAGAACTCTCATCTGCTATGCAGTATCATGTCCCCCATGCTTCTTCCTGCCATGACAATAATGGACTAATAATGAACTGTAAGCCAGCCCCAATTAAATGTTTTCCTTTATAAGAGTTGCCATGATGTCTCTTCATAGTAATAGAGCACTGAGATATCTGTCAACGGAGAATGGAAAACGGTTTACTTTTTTTATAAATTCATAAAGCCACACAATGGAATACTTCTCAGCAATAATAAAGAATACATTGACACATTCAACAATGTAGATGAATGATGTGGGATTCCCCTCTGTATGCTGTGATTGTGTTTTATTACCATTGGCTAATAAAGAATCTTCTTTGGGCCTATGGCAGCACAGAATAGAGCAAGGTGGGAATTTCAAGCAGAGATAGAGGAGAAAAGAAGGTAGAGTCAGGGAGATGCCATGTAGCCACCAAAAGAGACAGATGCCTGGGTCACGAGCCTTGTGATAAAATGCAAAATAATAGGAATGGGTTAATTTAAGATGTAAGAGTTAGTTAAAAGAAGCCTGAGCTAATAGGCCAAACAGTGTTGTAATTAATATAGTTTTGTGTGATTATTTTAGGTCTGGGTGGACAAGAAATGAACAAGTAGCTTCTGCCTACAGATGAACCCAAATACTTGGACTAAAAGAAGATAGGCCTTTAAAAAATTAGAAAAGGCTCTCCCCTCAAGGAATCTTTAATGACAAAAATCAGATTAGTGGTCGCTTAGAGAATGGTGTCAGGTGAGAAACACTACAGTGACCAAATGGGGACTAGAAGCAGCTAATGCAATGGTGAACACATGCCTGGCATGTATGAAACTGTTGGGACTAGAAGTGGCTAATGCAATGGTGAACGCATGCCTGGCATGCATGAAACTTTGGTTCAGACTCAAGCACCACCCCTCAAAACCTTAGAAGGGGTAAGAAGAAATATTTTAGGGTGCTGGCTATGTTCATTGTCTTAGTTGATGATTTCACGGACATAAATGTAATGTGAAAACTTTTCAGATTGTATACCTTACCCATATGTAGTTTATTTTAGGTCAACTATACTTCAATAAAGTTATGGGAAAAGATATAGCTAGTCTATTATTATTGTTGTTATTATTATTGTTTTGGTTTTTCAAGACAAGGTTTCAACAGTTCCTGGCTGTCCTGGAACTCACTATGTAGACCAGGCTGGGCTCGAACTCACAGAGATCTTCCTGCCTCTGCCTCCCTGGGACTGAAGGAGTGCACCACCACCACCTGACTGCAAGTTTATTTTAAAAGGCTAATTGTTGTGCCTTATGAGCATGGAAGTCAGAAAAATCACTCTATATAAATTGTATAAAATGTTTAAAGTAGGGCCAGTATCCCTTTTCATAGTGAGTACAGCAAAGATTTGGAATAAAGAAGAGATTACAGGACCAAGATAACATAAGGTGATAATTAAAATAATACCATCAATGACAAGTCTAGACAGTTGCTGCTTAGCACAACAGCTTTCTTCTTAATTTCACATAAGTATGGTGAATTAACTAGAACACAAAACAAAATAAGACCACTATCTTATTAGTAAGTGCTACCCAAAACATACGTTAGTCACTGTTCTATTGCTGTGAAGAGACATCATGACCTTGTGCAAATTTTCGAAAGAGAGTATTTAACGGGGGAGGAAGGCTTGATTACAGTTTCAGTGGCTTAGTCCATTACCATCATGGCAGGGAGTGTGTCGGCATACATGGTGCTGGAGAAATAGCTGAGAACTACATTGTAACCCATAGCCTGAGAGAGAGAGAGAAACAGAGAGAGAGAGAGACAGAGAGAGAGAGAGAGAGAGAGACAGAAAGAGAGAGAGAGAGAGAGAGAGAGAGAGATGCTGGGCCTGGTGTGGACTTTTGAAACCTCAAAGTCCACCCCCAGTGACACACTTTCTCTAACAAAGCCACACCTCCTAATCGTTCTAATCCTTTCAAATAGACCCACTCCCTGGTGACCAAGCATTCAAATATATGAGGCTATGGGGGGGGTCTTTCTTATCTAAATCACCACATAAGGATTAACCACCATCTGTCATTAAATTATTCTATAGCAGGACAAGGAGACCTTTTACTTATATATAGAGAAGTGACAGCCAGGCAGTGGTGGCACACGCCTTTAATCCCAGCACTCGGGAGGCAGAGGCAGGCGGATCTCTGTGAGTTCGAGCCCAGCCTGGTCTACAAGAGCTAGTTCCAGGACAGGCTCCAAAGCCACAGAGAAACCCTGTCTCGAAAAACCAAAAAAAAAAAAGTGTCAAAATGTTTATAGGAAATCATATATAGAGAGATAATAAGTTATAGAAGAAGCCCCCAAATTTATATATAAAAAAAGGATTCTTTTATAACCTGTAGTTTGTGGTGAGTATTCAGATCTCCACAGCTCAGGAATTTTCCAGGGATAACCTGAGGTTGAGTGCATTCCCAGTATATACAGTGCTGTAGTGACGCTCAGAAGCATTTGCCTTTTGAAATGTATTTTTTTCTAGGAAGGTATGTCCAAGGTCACTAAACATCTGTGACAGGACTGTGGGAAGATTGAGGGAAGACTGTGAGCGGCTGTGGATGGCAAACATTATCAGCTTCCTGAATGTAGTTGATGAAACTGCACGGTTGACAGGGCTGACTGCATTCTTAACAGAGGAGGAAACAGAGACCCAGGGGCAGAAAGTGAGTCGCCCAAGAACTACAGAGCAAGTGGTGAAAACTGGTTAGACTTTACTGCTTTCCCACAAAGCATGGAACTGCCTTCAGTTCTCAGTTTGGAATAAAGAGGAACTAGTTATCCACAGTTAAGATCAAGTTTCTGGCTGGGCAGTGGTGGCACACGCCTTTAATCCCAGCACTTGAGATGCAGAGGCAGGTAGATCTCTGAGTTCAAAGCCAGCCTGGTCTAAAGAGTTAGTTCCAGGGCCCAGGCAGGGCTATGCAGAGAAACCTTGTCTCAAAAACAATAAAATAATAAAATAAAATTCCTGTCATCTTCCAGGATGCTGCCCTTTGAGGCTTGGCCTGCCTTTAACCCTCAGATTTAGTTTTAGAAACTTTAGGAGCTCATGCATTCCTAGCTTAATTTTATGTATTGCTAATCCTCAGGTATTGCCATATTGCCTTCTACAGAGAAGAGCTTCTGTAGGCATGAATGAACTATAGCAATGGCACCAAACGTCAACAATTTTTACATCAAGGTGGCTTCGGGATCCAAGTGTTAGTGCTGAGGTGAGCAATAATAGCTGAAGAGATGGCAGCACCCAGAAGGACTCTGTGGTGGTGGAAGAGTAGACATCAGTCTTGAGGAGAAAGGTGTCATTGAGCACAGCACTATTTAGGACAGTGCCAGAAGGCTGGCAAGGTAGTAGGCCTCGTGGGTGTGGCTGCCATGACAGGAAGATAGAGAAGCTGTGCTTAGTGAAGACAGTGGTCCTGGTAGATGAAGTGACACCTGGAGGAAATGATCACAGTGCTGGGTGGGAAGTGGAAAAGCCAGCAGAGGTGGTTGGTGCGCTCTACGGAAGGTAGAGTAGTTGTGAGCAGGGTAGGATTAGGCCAAGGGCAATGGGGGAACTCAGTACCATCCGGGCGGCAGCCACACTGGCTTGTGAGCATGTCGAATAATATGCTTGTAGATAAACCTGGAGGGCTGTTACGTTGCTCCAGGAACGCCCTCTGACTTTAGGTAAACCAGAAGCGCTGCGCTTTGGTTTAACACATCCAGGGCAATGAAGGTCGCAGCAGCGCCTCTCAAACCATGCTCTTGACAGAGGAGAATAGAGGAAGTCTATCCATTACAGCAGGAATAACTACCTCTTCCCCTGCCATGCTGTGTTAACTCAGCCAGTTAGCCCCAGTACAAGGGTCTCTGTGGAAGCTGTTTTATGCACATAGCTGGAGACTTTAGTAGGATTCATAATAAGAAAAATATAACCAGAGCTACAGATCCATTCATCAGACTTTGTGGTGGTTTGAATATAATTGACCGCCATAAGCTCATAGAGAGTGGCACTATAGGAGGTGTGGCTTTGTTGGTGTGGGTAGGGTTTTGTTGGAAAAAGTGTAAGCGAGTCACCTCAATTAAATGTTTCCTTTGTAAGAGTTGCCACGGTCATGGCACCACCTCACAGCAATAGAAACCCTAACTAAGACAGATCTCAGTTCTCAGTTCTGATTGACCCCACAAGACTCTGCCACCACACAGATGCAAGCCTCAGCTTATTCACTGAATTCTTGACATTCTGGTGGGCAGCTTCATGTTTGGGTTTACTGGCTTGCGTTGGCAATCATGCAGGGCAAGATTCCTGGCAGACAAAGCCTTGCTTCCATCCAAGTTAGAATCAGGTTTGTCTCTTGTCTCTGACATTGTTTCCAATGCCTATCAGTTCTATACACCTAAACACAGACAAACAACAAAAAACAACCCTCCCAAATTCCCAAATATAGTATGCTCTTGATTGCAGAGGTGAGTCCATGTAAACTCAGAGAGGAAAGATCATGTTTAATAGTATTAATTTATCATAATTTATCCTTTGGTTAGTTCACAGCTGCATTCTGCACCAACAGAAAGCCATCAAGACAAGATTTAGGTGGGCAGGGACAGTTGACTGTACAGAAAATATTCTTAGCACTTAATACAGATAATTAGCCTCAAAGCTTACACACATTCACTCATTCAGCAAATACTGAGAGATACTTTGCTTTTTGAAAACAATTTACTTATTTTATGTGTGTGAATGTTCTGTCTGTATGCATGTCTGTGTACCACCACATGCATGCCTGGTGCTCACAGATCAAAAGACAGTGTTGGAACCCCTGGAACTGGAATACCCATGGTTGTGAACTGCCATGTGGGTTCTGGGAACAGAACCCAAGTCTTCTTCAAGAACAGACCATGCTCTTTATACCGAGCCATCCCGCCAGCCCTCTGAGAGTCTTCATTATATGTGGTACCTCCATGTATCTGCACAAACATAAGAACGGAAGGAAGGATAATGTGTGTAATTATAATAACGCAAGGTGGCATACGCTAGCACGGCAGCAGGAGCAAGCTGCACAAAGAGCAAGAAGGACTCATTCATTACTGTGGTAGGGGACAGTCTTCTAAATTGGCTCCCCAAGCTCCCTGCTTCCTGGCATGCACACACTTGGATAAGCCTCTCCTTCTAAGCACCAACTGGAAACAGAGTCTAAAAGATTACGATTGCTTCTACTCTTGCTCTTGCTCTCTGGCTCTCTCCTCGCTGCCTCTCATGGGAACTCAGAAGCAGACTGGGATGTAGAACACGAGTTCCAAGTAAAGGACTACTGTGCGTGAACTTGACTGTGCAATCCTCTTCTCACAGCTGTGCCCGATACCTGAGCAGAGAGGAAGGCTTTGCTCTGGCTCAGTTTGAAAGCTCATCACAGTGGGAAGGCACGGTGGTGGAAAACTGAGCCCATGGCAGCAGGATGGCTCATGTCGCTATGGTTCAGGAAGCAAAGAGAGGGCAGGAAGTAGGGCTGGGTTACAAACCTTAAGGCCCACCCATACCTATTTCCTCTAGGTAAAAAAAAAAAAAAAAAAACTCCACAAGATCCCAGAACAGCAGAATCAGGAGGAGACCAAATGTTCAACCACACAAGCCCATGAGAGGTATTTCACACTAAAATCATGACACTGACCAGCTTAAATGAGACCATTTGAAGCAAAGACAGCCCACAGGGTGACATGTATACTTGACATATATACTTCCATTTTACTTTGGCTAAGTATGGATTTTGATGTAGCCCTTTAATTTTTACACAAGTGGTATTCCTATGGAAATAAAGGAGCAGAGGAACTTTCTAAATGCTTTATTTGAGGTACAATAGTTCTTAACGTCTCAGGTTCTTCTTGCTGGGAAAATGAGAGCTGGTAATATGTTTGTTAAAGGCACGCAAAGATATGTGTTGGTATATAGAGGTAAGAATACACTTTCAAATACGTTATTAATAAATTAAGGTTGTAGTAGTTGTTGTATTAGAGAAAATAAATGGATTAGTCCCAGCAACAAAAAGTTATTTTGAAGTAGATAAGCTAGGGGTATCAAAGCTGGGAAAACATTAGCTTCAGACAACACTCCACTATACACAACTCTCTGATGAACAATATGCAATTACAGAATGTCATACCTTACCTAGCACCTGACATCTTCAGTCCCAAAATCTGGAAACCAAACTTTTACCAAGTCTGAAACTGTTTAGAAGTCAACATGGTGCCCCCAGGGGACAATGCCACACTAGGAATCTTTGTCTCATGTGCAAAGTTATTTTTAAGACATTGTATGAAATTACTTCCAGGCTGGGTGTACAGGTGTACGTGAAACATAAATAGATCTCATATTTAGACTGGGCCTTCTGATATATCATTATGTAGATGCAATTATTCCAGACTTCAAACATAATCTGAAATTCTTAATACTGTTGGTACCAAGTGCTTCAGGTAAAGGGTTCTCAGGCTGTAGTAGATTATCTGACTTGTCTTTTGAAACTTTATTACCTTCAAACATAGCTGTTTTTTCAGAATGGGTTCTGTAACAGCTAAAAATGGAAATGTGCATTTTTGTTTGTTTTGTTCTGTGTTTGTGAGGGTGGGCGGGTTCTGGTATTGGACTGGGAGCTTTGCGCATGCCAGGCAAATGCTCTACCACAGACCTCTCCACCCCCCAGGCCCCTCTTTTTTTGGTTTCTTACAAAAGTGTGTTTGTTTATAGAGAACAGCAGCAACCATAGAGAGATAAGAAAGCATTTCTATGTTCTAAGATGTGATTCGGGTCTGTTTTAGGAGCTGCTCCCCAGCCCTAGCCTTTATTTACAGTCTGCCAGCGAGGCTGCTATCAGTACCCAGGCTCCCTTCTAGTGCTCTGTTTATTTTGGATTCCCAAAGATTAGGTCTCAAGTCACCTGGCTCTCCATGACCTCCTGTATCTTTCCTTATTTTACTTGTGCCTCGCTCCAGAGGATCTTGCTGTGTGATGTATTTCCCTGTAGGAAGATTTTGGACTATGGGGCTGGCGGTGTCTCAGGGACTCCGGCCTTCACCTGGTATCCGGCAGCCTGGAGGCCTTTGTATGAATGTGAGCTGAGGAGCTGTTCTAGGGCCTGGCGCTTTGAAAGCTCCCTTCTCTCTGTGTCTGGGAGACAGACAGGCTAGGGAGGCTGTGGAAAGGTTGGAGGTAGGAAAGTAGAATCCGGAGAAGATTGCAATAAGGAGAGGCCTCCGTATGGAGGACTCCACAGTCTTTTACTAACTAGGAACCCCGATAGCTTGTTTCTTTGGTTCCCTGGCAAGAAACTTGCCTCAGGCAGAGCTTCTCACCTCTCTCTCATCTAAACTTCAGCTTCTAAGCACCGCACAGTAGTTCTGGGTGGACTTTTGGGCTCCTCCGGGTTTTTATCAGTTTTCTTTGATTCTTCATTAGAGTTGATGTCATCGGCTTTCTCTTCCTTTACAACCTTGGTTTCGATCATTTCCTTCTTCGGACTCTTGTTTGTGAAAGGGAAGGCCTTCACATACCTGTTGGTTTACACATATATCACAATGAGAGACTTCAGGTGGCACATGTCACAGCAAATAGCACTTTGTCTACTATAGGACAGGCTGGTACAGCCCCCTAGGCATTTTTATTTTGATGTTAATACAGGCATACTTGAAAATATCACTTCCCCATTTTAGTGGGTTCATTTATATGGGATAGTACCTACAGGACCAACTCTGGATGTCTTCCCAACTCCTTCTTCCCAAACAAAGACCCCCAACTCAAATACAGCCTAAGCTTTTCCCCAGTGTTGACCTATCCTTTCTCATTTCTTCAGCTTGGCACCCATTAATCAATATCTACTGTATGTCTAGATGACATACTTGTGCTGAGGTCACAGGGTAGGGAGGTCTGAGAGGGGTTGCCATCTTCATTTGACCAAATGCCAGTAACAACTATGGAAGAGTACGAGCCAGGTACAAAGATCACAGGATCAGAGATGTGCCAACAGACTCACCTTTTCACGTAGCAAACAGCCAGGACAGCTGCCGCGCCAAAGAAGAGGAGGGCCAGCACCAGTAGGGTTGTGGGGACACCTGGGGGGAGACAGGCTTGTCGGTCTGGTGCTTGCACATTGTGTTGTCTGTGCACGCAATGACTGCTTTTTACATGTGATGCGGGTAAGAGTGCAGAAGACCCTTCTCTGTGGCTGTTTTTTATCATACACAAAGAATTTTATTTTTACATTGTGTATGTGTGTATGTAGGTGTGTGTGTGTGTACGTGTGTGTGTGTGGTTTGTGTATATGTGTACTTGTGTGTGCGTGTATGTGTGTACGTGTGTGTGTGTGTGTGTGTGTGTGTGTGTGTAGGTGGATGAGTGTGGACTCTAACATGACACCATCCACATGTACAGGTCAGAGGACAGCTAGTGGGAGTCAGTTCTTCCATTGTGCAGGGTCCTAGGAATTGAATTTATGTCACTGGGCTTTGGCAGGAGGTGCCTTCACCCACCCAGGCCCCTCACCAGCCCTCTGTTTACAATGTGGGGAGTTCTTTACTTCTCCTTTATCATGGCCATGTGAAAAAAGATAGACCTTGTTTCTTGGAGCCCCTAGACCAGTCTCCCAGGTCCTTGTGAGAAACAGGCATTTGGATTAAAGTCATAGGCCATGCAGGTATATATTTCCGTGTTTGGAGTAAAGGATAATAATTTATTTGTAAACATCAGTGAAGCTCTTTTATGCTCATGATGTGTGACCTGACCCTTGAGGCTCTTTACAAAGCCAGTGCTATGAGTCAAGCGGAGCTTGCACTAAGCTTTCTATTTGTGTCTGGTAGGTGCTGGGTGCTCGGCCCGGGGATGAGCTGGATGACGTGCATTTGTCTGCCACACACAGTTGCCTGCCCAATAGACCCAGAAGACATTCACCTCCAAAGCCAACTGCTTCGTTCTTGAATGCCGTTTCTCTTATAACAGGTGGCTCTGTTTCTGCAGCTACGGTGTTAGGTTCCGTATAAACTTCCGTCATACAAATCTTTTTTGTCTTCCGTACCATGGAGGTGGAAGGTGGAGCCCGGGTGGTAGCAGGAACATGAGTTGTGGAGTCCGGGGATGAAGCCGAGTCGGTGCTGCTGCTGACAGGGAACTCCACTGTGGGTGTTTGAGTGTCAGACATGGGGTCGAATGTGGTAATGGTTTCTGGAATGCACGAGTTAACCCAGGTGTCTGTTGGGAGAAGGAAAAGAAGTAAGCGCAGCAGCAGGACTCCACCAGGCTCCTCACTGCAGTCAGAACTCAGGTCTCACCAAGATTCAAATCTAATCTCAATGTCGTTCCTTAGTACCTGCAGCATCCGCCTCCCCTGGACGGTCAACGAGAACTTTGGTGATCCAGCGAGCTGACAGCATGGAGCTAGGAGACTCAAAAGCTCGAGTTCCCTCTCAATGGTCCCGCTGTCCCGCTAGCCCTTCAGTTCTAGTTACAGTTTCTTAATCTCCCTGGCTTCCTCATGATACCTTTTCCATCTTTAAAACCTCTGTCTGCTTCATAGACAAAATTTACTTGCTCAATCAGTTAGGAAAGGGCAGGGCTGCACAATATCTTAGAACACAAATTGACATCTGTTTTAAACCCTGATTATTTATCGCACTGGATGTCACTGGCCAGGACTGCAGCTATGCAAGAAATTATTTCAGTAAGTTGATTTGATTTTGAAAATCAACTTTTGTTTACTTAATCATTTCTCCCCCAGGCTCCAGACTTCTCTAGACTGGGTCTCTAGACACACATCCTGGTCCTTGCCTGATCATATCCTGATTTCCCATCATTTTGTCCCCCTCTGGAATGACCATGAACTGCCCATAGCAGGACATTTGTCTGATTAGATTATTGAGCCTGGCATGCAGTATATACTCAGTAAATGTCTGATAAAGAAGAAATGGAGAAAGGAACAAATGAAAGAGAAGAAGGAGTAACTTGGGGGGGGTAGACCTACGATATCACTTTAGAACAAGATCTAAAATAAAAATCAGTGATGAGAGGGAGGGGGGAGACTAGTGTTTTCCAATCTGTAGGACAGAGTTTCAAGGAAACACATCTGTCTGTCTTCTTCTAAATGTGGGTCTGCCACGGACCAGATGTTTAGCTATCTCATGTAGTGTTTATCAAGCATTCATTTACACAGGAAGATGCTGAAGTTCATAGACATCAAATTTACTTCCTTAATCAGTTCCAAAACGGCACAATATCTTACAACACAAATTGACATCTGTTTAAACCCTGGTTATTTATAGCACTGGATGCCACTGGCCAGAACTGCAGCTATGTAAGAAATTGTTTCAGTAAGTTGATTTGATTTTGAGAATGGAATGCGTCACTAGTCAAGGTCATGAGTATCACACACACATCAAGTCGGTATTGTATCCTATTTGTGGTGCTTTGCAAACAGCTCTACTCAAATAGACATCACTGCTGACTTTGTCGCCTTGTGCTTCCCTCTCTTTAGTCTTTCCTAGGCTAGTTCCTCAGAAAATGGACAGTTTTTATTAAAGCGAGGGTAGACAACCCAGAGAGTTCAATAGATACTGTTGGGTTCTAAACCACAGGGACACATAAAGTACAGTTCCTGTTTCTGACCAGAGGAACTTGGGTGGAGTGTGGAGGTCTAATGGTGTTCGTTCCACAGATACTTATGGGTACCATCTCCATGCCAGGTCTCTGTTCTTAAAATCCATTGGAAGAATGGAGGTAATAAAGGATAAATAACCCATGAATTTCAGGAGACTATCAAGTGAAAAGAAACAGGGAGTGGGTTAAACTGGTAAAAGTGGAGATGAAGGATGGATACTTCAGGGAGATGAGGGAAGTCTCCCAGGACGACAGTACTTAACCTGAGACCCAGAGGTTCAAAGTAGCCGGTTGCTAGAGATCTAGGACAGACGCTGGAAGGAAACAAAAAGTCCAAGAGTGAGAACTTGACTGTGCTGGAGCCCGTTCGAAGAACAAGAAGGCCAGTGTGGCTGAAGCAGAGCAGAGCTCATCTGCAGGGAGAGAACAGGAGGTCCTGGTCAGCAGGACGCGCACGATCCAAGAATCGTCAGCTCAGGAGAATGACAAGGAGCACCGTGTGGCCCCAGAGATGGCATGAGTGTGCCCAGGAGGGAAAAGCCTGCAAACAGGAGGAGGCAGGGCTGGAAAGATAGATCTGGCCAGGGTATCAAGACTGCTAGTTACCCTGTTGAAGGGCTTGGGATTTACTCTGCAGAAGAGGACATTTTCTACTGGGGTCCACAACCCTTTTCAACCATATTCAAGAGTTTTCATATGTATCTACTTTTATATGCAAAAGACATCACGTGCTACATACTACATTATATGGGAAGCCACCTAAGACTGTAGGGCAAACAGAAGAGTAATAGTTACCAAATGGATGAGGTGAGGAAGGGGCCGGATGCAGAATGGGAGGGGACCTCCAGGGGCAGCAGAGGGTTCTCGCAAATTGTGCAGAATAGGAGAATCTAGAAATGTCTAGTTCCTAAAACTTAGAAAGATTAGGAACAGAGCAAAAGTCCACCAATAGAAGATGGGCTGAAAAAAATCACTATCAGACAGCCACTGGAGTACATTAAAAACACAGCCATTAAAAATCAGAGCTATCGCTGTGAGACAGTTCAGACTAATTTCCAGGCTGTAAGTGGAAACGTGGAAAAAGTCATTCACAGAACAGTGTGTGGTGTTCCAGCTTCTTTTTCGTGTGAGAAAAGTAAACAATACCCCACAGACCTTTCTATATGCCCAAAATAAGAGCACAGACAAGAAATAAATATGCCAAAAAGATTAGGAGTAAGACCTCCCTGACTATTTTGGACCATTGCAGCATGTTGATGTATGTATTTGAGAAAACTTAAATAATAAAATCTGTACCCCATAACAGACCACAAACAGAAGCAATTAAATCTCTTCCATTTCAAATGTGGGTGGGTTTTGTCCAGTCACTTCTGTGTGAAGTTCCCTGATCACCTGTCCTAGCAGTTTTACTCAGTAGAATTGTCTCCTTAGATACTGGCATTGCTATTTTATGTGTTGTAGCACAGGAAAATGTGCTGTCTGCCGACAACTGAGATGTTGGGTGTAGGAAGAGATAGATAAGGTAAAGTCAGAAAAGCGAATTACTAAATTGGACTTGAAACTCTCTTTCTCTCTCTCTCTCCCCTTGCTGAGACTCAATGAAAACACCATAAGTAATAAGAGTGATTTTCATGCAGATCTTGGTTCTGGTTAGCATCTTGCACTCAGAAAAACCAGAGGTCCATAGAAAAATGAGCTGTTCTCCCCGCAGGAGCAGAGAGGGTACAAAGTGAGCCTGGGCCTGTCCACTGCTGGGAAGCAGTAGTGACTTCCAGGACTCCCACATGCCAGGTTTGGAACATGCACAGGACTTAAATAATAAGCATAAAACTTACTGTAATATGCTTGTAATAAGTGTCACATGCCTGTGGTAGTATAAGGTGGAGAAAGTACGTGTATACATGCATGCATGTGTGTGTTGTGGGAAGGGCTAGCTGATAGATGTGGAGAGGAGGAATGACTTAGAAAAACCCTACTCTGTAGACTGCTGTGATAACCGTTTTCAGCAAGGACCACAATGGCAGTTTGGAGTGAGGAAATTTACATGGCACTAAAATATCATCTGCTAGATTACCTACTAACTACAAAGGAGAAAACGGACCTTCTCATTTTATTTTATTTTTGGTCTGCTAGTCACTGCCTTACCACAATAATCAAAGTTGGAGCGGTCAATACTGGGAACTAATGGCACTTGGCGCTGTTTACTGTCATGTGACCCCAACTACACAACACTACCTACACCGGAAATTGAAGCCTCTTGATCTTTCAGGGTGTAGGAAATAATAGGGGCTGAGAGTACAACGTAAAGGAAAGCAGGAGGAAACAGACACATCTGAGTCCCCTTCCTCTCCTCTGCTTAGTCGGAGGGATTGGTACCATAGCACTGTGTGGCCAGCAGGTGGGGAAGCAGCTGGAAGGCAGGGCCAGCTCCCAGGAACGGTGGCAGTAAGATAAGCAGGCACACAGACCACTAGT
>PVIU01004324.1:27641-128824 GCA_004026605.1 Ondatra zibethicus
CACACACACACACACACACACACACACACACACACACACACACACACACACACACACACACACACACACACTGAACTGTCTGTGAAGGCAGGGACCAGGACGGGTGTCTCTAAGAGCCTTCTTATGTCAAAGTCCCAAAGTCCTTTGGGTCAGAGAACTGCTTGGAATTCCTGGATTTGATTTTGCTGAAGTTGGCTGGTGAGCATTACTTTTCTCTCTGATCTTACAAATTAATATTGACATCTGTCTGTGTATATACGACCACTTGTTATCTGACCTTCAGAAAGTTGGACACACGTGAAAAGTAATGAGTCGAGCAGTCTTCTTACGACACAAAGAACAGCAAGGTATTTTTTTGAGAAAATGTTCTGAGAAATGACTTAGGAAAACCACTAGGTTAGGGCAACCAAGGCCTGTGGGCAAGCCCGTCAAGATGGCTGCAAACCATGAGTCCTACTCTCTAAGTTTCAACTTCTTCCTTCAAAAGAGCGAGATCGGGCCTTGTTTTCAAGATGTCAGGTGCAGCGTGTGAGTTCTGTGGGACAGTGGGAAGAACGCGGTGTCAGAGAGCCAACTTTGAACCCTTTCACTGAGACTGTACTTTGAATATGACTCAAGTGTGTCCCCCAGGGTATATGTGTTAGAATCCAGCGTGGCAATGCTGAGAGGCAGTGGGACCTTTAAGGGATGGGGCCTAGCAGGAGGTAGTAAAGGGTACTGAAGAAATCAGTGAGCTCTCCTGGGACCCTGGATGGAGCTGGGAGTGTGTCGTACCCCTGAATCGCTCTCTGGCCCCCAGTCTCAGCATGTGAGCACTCTTCTCACACACTGTCCTGTCTTAGTGATGACATGATGTCCTCTCCATTGTCAAGTTTCTGCTGTGCCATGACCTTGACTTTCCAGAACTGTGAGCTAACCTTCCTTTCTTTATAAACCGCCCAGGTGCAGCTATTTTATCACAAAATGGGGAATGTCCAATACAGAATTATTAGACAAGTGGACCAACGTCCCCATAGATACATTTCCTTGTTTGAAGACTGAGGGTGATAAGGCTTCCTCGGAGATTCAAGGTTCTTTGAGATAGCTAACCCCTCAATTGCTCTGTCTGAGGGGATGCATCACACACTTATAGACATCTGTTTCTTCCCACTTCCTGTTTATCTTTTAGGAAACCCTGGAAGTGGAGGTGACAACCCCGAGCTTCTGGCAACGCCCTGTCCTTCTGCTGTCACTCAGCCGTATCTTCTCTAACACTCTCTTCTGAGGGGCACATCGCTTCCCCCAGCCCAGTCTTGGGACATTTAGAGGACCCATGACTTATCCTGCTGCTTCTGTGGCTGCTCAGGGTTGCCTGTCCCATACAGGTCCCAGATTTAGAGACACCCAGAGAAGATGGGCCACACGAAGTGGCTGTGGGTCCGACTTACCAGATGCGTTGTGACAATAGGCTCTGAACTTTTGGTTGGGGGAAGCGTTCCAAATCAGGACACCTACCCCATTCTTCCCACACTTGGGGTTTGGGAAAATCCGAGGGATCACGGAGATCCGTTCTCCAACCCACCCGTAGCTGTAGAAGAGTACACATTGGTTGAATGGCTGGAGGTTAGAAGGCAGTAAGTCTACTGTTGAGCAGTAACGCCAGCTTTAGTGAAGCTCTTACCTGCAAGTCTCAAAGCCAGACTTCTGCGCTGCTTCCATCTGGGCCTTGCTGGCCAGTGTCAGTCCCAGCACCTGACAGGTCTCCCTAGCTTCTGTGAAATTCATCTGCGGGTTTACCTTTCTGCCCACAAGGGCGACCCCCATATATCTGCATGCAGAAATGGAAAGCTCTGGAAGGAAATCATAAAGTCCTCAGTTTGCTTCTGGCTTTGTTCCCAGCTCTCTGACTCTCCTTTCTCACAGAGAATCATTGTCTTGACCCAGGTCTGTGAGGTTGGTGCTGGGTTTAGAAATAACACCACAGGCCAGGAACATCCCACAAGGACTGCCTTCTGGGTTAGATGCTTGCTCTGCCTGGAGGAGGCTGTAAATCTCCAGATCAAGAGCTCACTCTGCACTAAGGAACTTGCCAATCACACGAGGGCTTTAGCTATCAATCAGTTCCTGGGGTGGGCTTTAGGCGATTTAGATGCTTCAAACATTGTCTTTTAGTCTCTAAAGGAAGCCTCCGAGGCTTTGAGGAAGACAGAGCTCGGGGCTCTGGTTAACAGAATAAGCATTAGCAACACTCCAAAGCAATATGGCCAGGGACGCTCCTGTTTTGACAGGGCCTGGCCATGTGCTTGCTAGAAAAGAATGTGAGTTCTCCATTTCAGGTCCTTTCTGGCCATTGGAGGACAGGCTTACTCAGAAATTCCTGAAGGAGTTGGCAGGAAAACTTGCAGGGCAGGGAAACTAAATAAAGAAAGTTGAGTTGAGTGGGAGCAGGGCTCGGTAGCACCCACGCTGCTCTGTAGCTCTGAGACTTGCTATATGTTATGATTGTTGTTCTAGCTCTTTGAGCTCATTTCCTTATTTGGACTATAGAGAGTAACATCGTCTACTGCACAGGGTGGTGGGAGTTATGTGAATGAATTCTAACAGGACTTGGCATAGCATCTGCCGTACCAGGAACTATAGGTCACTGTAGCTAACAACACTGTCTTTGGTCTTCTAAGCAACTGGTGTGCCCACCACAGATTGATCTTCCTGGGAAGGCTGAGGCAGTGGGACCTCTCAGAATATTTTTTTTCTCAAAACCTAGTGGATTAGGGGGCTTTTTTTCCCACTTCAATGGAACTTGCAGACCTATAGAAAATTACCAGGTTTTATTGTATTCCATTGACTTACTCCTGTTGGGCTTTATCTATGGAGGCCCATAAAAAAATAGCCTTGTAAGTAATGGCTCTGCAGGGCTCTGGGAGGGATGTCCAGCCTTCAGCCCAAGGACTTCATGATTCTGAGAGAGCCTTAAGGGCCCCAAACTGGAAACTTACTTAAAAACAGCATGAGATTTTCTTGTCAGATACACACCCCCCGTCTGGTTTTATCTATGAAAGTCCATTTCAGATTCCCAAGCCTGGGCAAACAACCCCTTGCTTTGTCCGCCGCTACTTGGCTGTTGGAATCTTGGGGACAAGTCAAAGCTTTCATCTGTGAAATTATACCCTGTCAGGCCTTGTGTTTGGAATTAAACTAGGTAATGTGCACCTAGTAGAGGTCAGATCCATGGGAGGCAATCAATTATAGAATCTTCATGCTTTCTAGTTTCATTTAGAAATTCTAACACCGAGCTGGAATCCAAGGGTCTACTCCTATCCTGCTTTCTATAAGACTTCTTAGAAAACATCACAGATTGTAGGAACAGTACATTCTTGGGACTCATAAAGGGTGGAGTCAATGCCAAGTGTTAGTATTTACTAACTGCATGGATCAGACAAAGCCCTTGGCTGAACTTATGTCTTCTGTTGGGGGAGGATTGAGACAGGGTTTCTCTGTTTACAGCCCTAGCTGTGCTGAAACTAGCTCTTGTAGACCAGGCTGGCCTCAAACTCACAGAGATCCACCTGCCTCTGCCTCCCAAGTGCTGGGATTAAAGGTGTGCACCACCACCGCCCAGCCTTTTATTTCATATAGAAAATGTTTTATTGAAAGAGGAACCAAAAAAACTCCATATATACTCAATTCTGAATCTCTCTGTAATAACTCCTTTAAGAATTTTCTGTCTGTGCTCACCACATCACCAGAGTTCAGTAGGAGTTTCTGCTGGCAACCAGCTAAATTTCTGTTCTTTCCAAGTATTTAACTTCCTTAGGAAAAAGTTGCCATTATTGAGTATGAAGCATATAGGTAGAGCCATTATCAAAAATGGTTTTCTAAGGGCTAGCGATGTGCTTTGTTGGGAGAGCTTGTCTAGTGTGCGCAGTGCAGGTCAGTCTTCGCCATTGCTGAGACTGGACATGGTGGTACACACCTGTAATCCCAACATTCACAAGGCAAAGGCAAAAAGAATCAGGAGTTCAAGGTCATTCTCAGATACATAGTGAATTTGGGGCTAGCCTGGGCTACAAGAAACTCTATCTTAAAAAAAAAAAACAAAAAAAAACAAAAACAAGACGCCGAAATAACTTGTGTGATGGTAGCACTGCAAGGGGAATGGGAATGGTCTCCCGATGGGATTTCTAAGAGGACCAACCAGGTTTATTTAAATGTGACAGCTCTGGGCATCTAACTCTAACCTCTCATAAAAATTGTCTCCAAGCTATCTATCAATCAAGCCCGAATGTCTGTTCCTGATACAGCTTCTGTCTTCAGCAGAACGATTACTCCTTAATAACCCTGTTACTTCACTTGCCCTGGACTATAATCAGTGATTTGTGGTTTTGGTGTTTTTCCTACTGTGCAGAAAGAGGTTTCCTTATATGCATCCTACAAATACAGAAGCCACAGAGTCCCTCCCTTCAGTGCTGCTGAGGGTAGAAATTTAAACCTGTATTTTCAGTTGATTTTCTGCCTATTAAATTTACTGCAATTTAAAACATTGTATTCCACTAGTGGCAGAATAACCTTGTGATTAAAACAATTACATAGAGTAGTATAAAGTGGGTGATATTTAATAAGTCACCCATTCCTCCTCAGACTAGACATCGCTTTACATATTCACAACCCTGGCTTGCTTCTTACATGAAACCCTTTGAAAACAAAAGACTTCTTATTTTTTATTTCAAACCATTATTATTAAAAATATGCCATAACCCAAAATAAAATTCCAAGCGATGTAAAGATGAATTTAAGTCATTTTGATGAAGCTGAGAACCCAGTGGAAACATCTCTTGCTGAGCAACAAGACCTGTCCAATCTTCTGTTGACCTCAAGAGTCTCCCCATTCCCAACAGCTCACGGTCAAGAGCAGAGTTCCCAAGACCTTGTCTATCCTCCGTTTAGAAACCTGGTAAGACACCTACCTTGTGCTAGGACAGCACCTTGGACGGGGAGCCTAGTGGTCCAAGCAGAGGCAAGAAGCAACACCAGGCTAAAGTGCTTTAGCATTGTGCAGACCCCTCAGAAGCACTGCAGCTGGTCACCGGCAGTAAGGGAGACAGATGCTCAATCACCAGGCTGGATGGAGAGTTCTGGAAATATGTTGAGGATTTCCCTGCTTTCAAGCTTCTGATTTGTCAAAATCACTAGAGGAAATGAGTGACATCCCTTGAACGCCCAGGCTGTACTTTGTGGATGGCTTTCTGGAACATTTAGCTAATGCTGACTCAGAAAGCACACAAATGAGGAAGGCAGATAGCACAGTGTCAGCTGCCGAAGGTTTCCCCTGATCCCATATTCCCCTGTGGGCTCCGTTCCCACACTTGATTGTGATGGTTTGCAGAGCCCATTCATCCATATATGCCTGTGACTGTCGCTGCCTCTAAGAGAGACGGAAGATAAATTGTGCTTCTTTCCTTCCTACAGTCAGTTGCTTCCCCCTTTCTAAGCGGCATTGCCTTGTAATGTGTAGAGAAATAATAGTGATGCTAATTATGACAATAAATGCTCATTAAAACACCACTCATTCCTTACATTCATTGAACACATCTACATTGCTAGGAGATTCATTTTTTTTCCAAGAGACCAGATTCATAAAAATTCTCAGTTGGGGCCCAAACAGTGGCTCAACAGTCAAGAGCACTTGTTGCCCTTCCAGAGGATCTGAGTTTGGATCCCAGAACCCACACTGGGCAGCTCATAAGCATCTGTAATTCCAACTCCAGGCTATTTGATGCCGTCTCCCGACTCTGCAGACACCCACACTCATCACACGTACCCACTCATAAGATGTATGCATACATACAAATAAATCATTCTTAAAATCCATACTTATAAAACACAAATAACAGACAATGTTTTAAAATTAGACATTTTTCACCCTACAAAAGGAATTTTGATTTGCATAACAGTTATCACCACAAGGATTATTTATTTATTTTTTAATTTATTCATGTATTTATTTAGGTTTTTCAAGATAGGGGTTCCCTGTGTAGCCTTAGCTGTCCTGGAACTCATTCTGTAGTCCAGGTGGGCCTCAAACTCAGAGATTTGCCTGCCTCTGCCTCCCAAATGCTGGGATTAAAGGTGTGTGCCACCACTGCCCAGATGATTGTTCCACATTTTACTTAGTAACTTCTGCTATATTCTTGTAGAATTCAACTTAGTCTCCACCTTCTTCATCTGAAGTATATGGACGATATCCACACTGTGTTCAGTCAGAATGCACTGACATTTCCAAACTGGATTTTCAGTGGTTCATCTTCTATAGCTAGAGTTTTTGAGTAATGCCTTGAGCAAAGGTTTGTGAGTTTTCTCCAAAATAAGTGTCCTTTATGGGAGTGGTATTGCCTAATCAAAGATTTATTTTACTCTTTTTAAATTTATGCTTATGTGTGTGCCCATATGTGGGTATCTAGCACAAAGAGGGCGCTAGATCCCAAGGAGTCGGAATTACAGGCAGTATGAACTGCCCAACATGGTGCTAGGAGCTGAATTTAGGTCCTCTGCAAGAACAGAACTTATTTTTAAATACTTAGCCATCTATCCAGACCAAATGTTGCCTGTTTAATTTAACACATGTAATCACAAGGATAACTAGTTCTATGTAATTGGTACAGGTAACAAATTTAGACATATGTGCAGAAAATTCCAGTAATAAAAATCTGTTCTTCGCAACACTGAGAGCTTCTAAGAGACAGGGAAATACCCCTGAATATCGCCAGGGTAAACTCCTCATCTGTGCACAAGCCCAGGGCAATGCATAAACATAGCGATGCTAGCACTGAAGTTCTAGAGAGAGGTAGGAAGTGTGTCCTTCTGTAATTGTCTGTAATGCTTAGCATCATGACAGAAAGAATAAATCATCCCAAGAAGGGAGAGAGGATGGCAGAAGGGGAATATTAGCTGTAGAAGGCAGAGCATGTGAGGAATAACTTATGAGAAGTCAGAAGACACCGACTTCCATAAACAAAAGGACAGACAAGGAATTCTTGGATAAAGAGGGTATGAATGTTTGTACTAGGGCTAAGCAGGAAACAATTTGTTAATGATCTGGGTAACAGAAGAATTTAGCCATTGTTAGAATATAATTGGGAATAAATATTATTTTCAAGACAGCTTCTTACTATGTACTAAAGCTAGCCTGGATCTTTTTTTTAAGAATGAACAATTTTATATGTGTATATGATGTATTTTGATATTCACCCCATTGCCCTCTCTTCTTATCTCCTGCCTACTCCTTCCCAACTCCCTCTTCTCAGCAAATGCCCCTCCTATGCTGCCTTCTTCCTATAGTCCAGAGTTTAACTAAGATCGTTTCCATGTGCAAGGATGTGGAGTTGTTCCCTGTAGCTTGGGCATCTTAGTAGTGGTTACATTCCTGAAGAGAAAGGACGCCTTCTTTCCTGGCAGCCAGTTCCGGCCAGCAGCTGCTCATGAACACCTTCCCTGGCGTGATGGGGTGTGGATGGTCCCAATCGGGTCCAGGTGGCCACAGCTGCTGTGCTTCATGACTGCGAGGACCGACCACATCATGCCCCAGAGACAGCACTCCACAGCACACTCTTTCTCACCCTGGAGCTCTGCAGCCTTGCTGCTCCCTCTCCTTCCTATATTCCCCGAGTCTTGGGGCGGGGTGGGGTGAGGAATGGCATAATGTTCTCTTTAGGGCTGAGTACTCAGCAGGCACCTTATCCTCAGCATTTTGAGCAGTTACGAGACTATGTGCTAACCATCTCCTCCTGAAAAGGAGCGTCTCTGCCCAAGGTGGGTGATTGGAACTCGATTGGCGTTTGCCGCCTCCCCGGGTTAGAATATACTCGATATGAGCTTATAACCCTCTCCGTGTAAGAAGCTTTGTTGCAAAGAACTAGTCTGGTTTCCTTTCTGTCGCTGTGACAAAACACTCTGAGAAAAAGCAGCGTAGTAAGGAAGGCGTTTATTTCGTCTTACATGGTCCCAGCCCATCTCTGAGGGAAGCCAGGGCAGGAACTCGAGGCAGGAACCTGGGGCAGGCGCTGAAGCAGAGACCATAGCGGCGCGCTGCTTTACGGTGTCTGAGAATGATGGGGACAAGGAAGCGCAGCTCTCAGTGCTGTCCACTTCTAAATAGCAGCCCCTGCGATCTACAAAGAGAACCAAAAATGAGAGGAGAAATGTGCACAATTAGACCCCCGTAAAATTAGATGAAGTCATTATCCATCGAACGCCAAAGGGCAGCAGCAAATGTGAAGTGTGCAAGCCAGTGTCACTCCAAGGTTATTAAAACCAGGAGTAAAAGTTCATAGGTCACCAGACCACAGAGTACCATAGCTGGGCCCGACGTCTGACTGACCTTAACTCCGAGGTCACGGGCTTTGATCGGAAGAAGATTTGAGTTGTCCTCTAAATTCAACACTTGCAATTTAAATAGAGTAGAGGTTTTGAAAAGTGGCAGCACAGAAATATAATCCAGATACTGGGCTGAGGACAGTGTCCGGACCTGAGTTTAAATCTTACTAACACTAGCTGGACAGTGGTGGCGCGCGCCTTTAACCCCGGCGCCCGGGAAGCAGACAGGTCTCTGTGAGATGGAGGACAGCCTGGTCTACAGAACGAGTTCCAGGACAGGCTCCAAAGCTACACAGAGAAACCCTGTCTCAAAAACAAACAAACAAAAAGTCTTACTAACACCAATAATCCATGTGTCCTTGAACATATTTTAAGAAGCACTTAAATTCCCTGGGCCCTAGTTTCATTGCCTGTCATAGGACAGAGCTGCATGAACTTAAAAATAATAGTGGTTTTATGGCACCAAATGCTATAAGGGTTATTCTTAAGAAATGTACAGGTGGGCCTTTAATCTCAGCACTCAGGAGGCAGAGGCAGGTGGATCTCTGAGTACAAGGCCAGTCTTGTCTACAGAGTGAGTTCCAGGACAGCCAGGATTACACACAGAAACCCTGTCTCCAAAAAAGGTGAAGAAAGAAAGAAATATATAGGTAGGCAAATGTATTAGTCACTGTAGTCTAACTACTACAACCAACAACTCAACGGCTTACTTGAAAAGTCTGTGGCATTCCAATGATTGACAGGTGGTGATGGCAGTAATAGTGGATGTGTATACTGAGGAGTTCACAGCATGAAGTTTTCACAGATCGAAGCTGTTTCCACCTGTCTCCCGTGGCACTGCTGTCTTCTAATCTCTCTGAGTTCCCTTCCTGAATCTTCACAGTGAACCAGCAAATGTAGATAATGGTGCTAAAGATTGCTTTTGAGGCTAAGCCCGGAATATATCACTCCTGTTCATAGTTGAGCAATCAGAACTTAGTGACGTGTTCCCATCTAACCTGATTAAGGAGTTTTAACTCAGCCATGTTACCCGAGAGTGAAAAAGAAAATGACTTGGTGAACATAGAAAGGTCTGTGCTTGAGAGTCCCTGCCTGGCCACCCAGTATTGGGCTCACTATTTCTCCCTTTTGCACATTCTCATTCAAGCCACTACATCCCCAGTACTCTGATCAGGTATAAGTGTGGCAGTTTGTAGACTTGGACCCATAGGGACCACTCTCCAATGTACTGGGGAGGCAGGATCTGAAGGATCTCAATTAAAGTTTTCACTTGTCGGGGGAAAGATGGGCATCATGGCCATCACCAGGCTACAGTGGTTCAGGAATGCCAGAGGAATGGCGTAATGAAGATCATTGCTATGGACAGGATGCAGTTTGAGTGTCACTCGAGTTTCTGTGTGGTTAAACGGTTGGTCTCCGGGGTGGTGCCATATTAGGAAGAAGGGTTAGTTTTTCTTGTGCAGTTCCTTTGGGAGCTCTTGGGAGATGGTTGTTATATAGGAAGCCAGCCTATCCTGGCCACCCTTTTTAAGTGGGGAGTTTTATTGAGATAAAGGGAGTGGGGGAAGGAAAGGAAGAGAGAAAGAGAGGGAGACGCAGAGAGAGAAAGGGGAAAAGGAAAAAGAGAGAAGTAGGCAGAGTCTCACCTTTAAAAAGACAGGGTACTGCCTGCCCTGCATGCAGATGTGACACAGGACATAATGCACTCTGTCAGGCCCTCAAGGGACGGGGCCAGGTTCGTCTGGATGCTAACATTCTTCTCTTCTTTATTTATTTAAAAAAGGTGAGAAGTTAGGCGTGGTAGGTTAGGGAAATGAGGGTATTGAGTTCTCAAGACTACTTCCTGCTGATCTGGGGCATTGACCATCTTTGGGGGACCTGAGAAAGCTGGGGTGCTGGTCACATCCTAGGGTATCTGGTTGTTTTACTGCTGTCCAGGCTATGTGGAACTGTCTGCTGCCTCTTGAACCTGGCAAGATGCTGGCAGAGGAAAAGGTTAAGTTTAGGAAAAATATTTTCTTTAGGTTCTGATAATTGAGGAAGGGGTTGTCAAAACCAGGGAAAGGTGGGGAGGCTTGGGCTGCTTAGGAAGGGAGGGGTGCATCCGACCTGTTCGAGGTGAATCCAAGTTAACTTCCTGGAACTTACAAGAATTCTTTGAGTGTGTAAAAACATAAGTTTAGACACATTAGAAAGGGCAGTACATTTGTGCCAGAAATGATTTTGATTAAAAGCATTAACAATCTTTCTTCTATAGAAAACTGTAACAGATGATCTTGCACAATGAAAGGAATCTTTGGGGTCTATATTTAGAAAACAACCAAAGGGAATTTAAAATCTTGAGCTTGTAACTGTGATGACAGAGCTGGTACTCTGTCAGAGCTAGATTAATAACTTATCAGAAATTTATTGATTAGTGTCAAGATTATCCGCACTTAAGCCTTTTCCCTCAGACCTTCATAACTGGCATTTGCACCCCTTAGAACACATTCTTAGACCCTAAAGCATCTTAGATCCTCACATCTCAAGCTTTGCACAGGGCCTGTTCCTTTCCTTCATTCTGGCAACATTTTAACGTTCAGGAGACACCTGTCCTGTGAGTTGTCTCTCCTTGAGTCTGGAAATGAGGTAAATTGTGTCTAGACTTTGTATTGGATCTAGGAGAGTGAAGACTGTGAGCTGAACTTTACACAGAGAACTGAGAAGCAGCTGAAGCCTTGGTCCGCTGTCAAGCTGGCAAAGCTGTTAGTCTTCAAACTGCATCAGAGTTCTTGAGAAGGATAAATTTTACCTGAGTTAATGATTAAAAATGACAGAGACTTACTTGATTGGATACCTAGACAGCCACCCTGGAGTCCTCCATGGTCATTGAGGGCAAGTCTTAGGGCAACATCCGTCTTCCACCTGGCAGAGGTAGGCCTGCAAGGCCCCGGAATAACCCACAGGCTTCTGTAGAGGAAGGACTTGTGGGAGGGCTTTACCTTTGTCTTAGGTAACTTGAGGCTGTTTGTTCCCCAGTGCCCTGTTGTCCACAGTGTGAGGAGGGTCTTTGCAGCAGTTGAGGTGAAAGACGGGTTTTCTCAGTGGCTAGCACTACCGCTTGTGAGACAAACTCTGGTTGGAGGTTCTTCTGTTCCCGTCCGTCTTCTTTAGAGGAAAGGGGAGCGCTGCCAGGGGCCGACCTGTCTCTCAACTGAAGTAGCCGGTGTTGTGATCCCAACAGATGAGTAGGTGGAAAGTGGGCTGTCAGTCCAGGTCAGGGTCTCTGCATGCCTCAGGTCACCCGCCCACGGGTGGGAAGGACCATGGGGAGAGCCTGGCAGAGTCATAACACCAATGTATGATTATGTGCCAGAGGGACCTTGGTGGGTGAGAGTCCAGAGGCCTCATGGTGGGCGAAAGACTAACACGCTATACAGACAGAACTTATGTGGGAGGTTTTATTGAAATAAAGGGAGTCGGGGAATGAAAGGGAGAGAGAAGAGAGAGCGGGGAAAGAGAGACCTGCTTGCCTCTTCAGAAAACCAGCGGGAAGAGCTCTGCTTCTAGTTTTTGACACATGGTTCCTTGCTCCAACATCCACGCCTGTCACTACCATTTGCCCTTCACTAGGAGCTCCTTGTCAGAAATGAGCTGGCAAAGGCACCATGGGTCTGAACCTTCAGCATAGTGAACCAAATGAACCTCTTCTAAAGCTGAACGTGGTGGGACACACCTACATTCACAGGGTGAAGGCAGGAGGATCGCGAGTTCAAAGCCAGCCTGGACTACAAGTGAGACTCTGCTTCTAAACAAACAAAAGAGAACCAAGGCCTAGGGTCTGTTGAGGTGACTCAGTAGGTAAAGGTGTGCCTCACTAAGCCTAATGACCTCGTTCAACCCCTGAGACCCACATGGTAAAAGGAGAGAACCAACTCCTACAAGGAAAAACTGCATATTCTATCTTAAGGCTAACAGTCCCATAAAATGGAACATATGAACAAGAGTCCAATCTCATATCCAAAAGCTAGAAGACTGCCATTGTCAATTTTATCAAATCTAGAATCATCTAGGTCCTAGATTCTAGGAGATGAGCTTCTGGGTATGCCTATGGTGGATGATTAGGCTAATTGTGGTGGGAAGACCTGCCCGCCGTGGGGGGCACCATTCCCTAGATAGGATCCTGAACTGTATAAAATGGAGAAAGTGAGCTGAGCACATTCACCACTCTGGTTCCTGACTGAGCTGCATGTGACCAGCTGCCTCTAGCTCCTGCTGCCAAGAATTCCCCCCCATAACAAGCTGTACCCTTAACTGTGAGCCGAAGCAAACCCTTCCCCCATGAGGTTGTTTTTCACAGACATCTTTGGAGAAAGATCCCATCTTTACAGATTAGATCCTGATTGTGTTTTCTGGGAGAAATTTGGGTCTCCAGTTCTCTATGGATCTAATTCAGCATTAGAGAAAGATTAGGCTTCAGCTTCACATAACAAAGAGGCGTTTGACTTCTGCCAAAGGTTTGGAAATGTGCGTTTATTTTCAAACTCAGCTATGTGACATTCTACAGTTCAGCACTAGCTCACCTACCTGTGCGGGGCTTAACATTAAGGACTGACAGCCCGTGATATAGGTCCAGCGTCTCCCTTGCTGTTCCCTCTTCCAGGCTGTACAAAGGAGACGGACTTCACGGTGGCTAGAAAGTGAAGGTCCTTTTGGAAGTGACATCAGTGGCGACGCAAACACATTCCTCTGCAGCAGAAGGCTGGCAACCAGACTCTGGAGGCTGAGCAGAAATGTCCGGTTTCAGAGGCATCTTGAATGGAAAGTTTTATTTCATTTTGCTGTGATGTCGGGAAACACAAGGCTGGCTTCCATGTCACTGGCCGTGTGTGGCAGCAGCTGTACCTGCTTCAAGTTATCCCCCGTTTTCTTGAAAGGGTGGCCCAACGAGCGTGTTTTCAGCCACGCTGTTCTAAGTATGGCTATGCTCTTTGGAGATGTTCTTTTCCTCGGCTGCCCTTTCAGCTGGAGTAGTGTGGTTGCTGGTCCTGCAGGCTTCAGAGGCCAGCGATGATGCTGAAGCGGTTTGCACATTCTCCCCTTGACTTGGTCTCACCTAGAGCAGGGTGGGAATTCGTGGCCAAAGGACGAAGGCTCGCTCAAGTTGGACCTTCTTTTGGTGTGGGGGTGGACTGAGACTAGACATTGACCCCCTAGAGTCCTAACAGCTGCTCTCTCTGCGTTCCGTCTACACCCTGTCTTTGGCCATACAGTGCTTAGTAGTGAAATCTCCTTTGCCTGTATTTATTCTTATGGAAGACACCAGGTAAACAATCTACCTATGCCTGCAAAATCCCACTGCCTCGCTCTGAATCTCATTACCTTTAATGGCACATCCTTGGGTTCCTCACTGTGCCATTTCCATCCACTGTAAAGGATGTCCCTTCAAAACCAGTGTTTTAATGTGAGGCTTAGTCGGGGTTGGTAGGGCGGGGCATGTCTGTCTAAAAGGAGTGATTGCATGGAGTCTTGTACTTGAACTCAGGAAAGGGGTTGCTGTAGTCTGGTTTCATTCTTGTTCTCTCAGAGTAAACAGAGAAAAATAAAAACAAGCTGAGATTAGAAATCAATCATGACAGGTGTCTCATGGAGACAGGAAGGTCCTGAGGGTTATGGTATTGGGAAACCTCATGTTCTAGGTTACTCTCCACTGTCAATGCTTACTTGTTCTTTCAACCAACATTAAATGATTCCCTCCAAAGTGTTTGCCATGTTAGGTACCTACCCAAGAGATGGTAAGGCAGAGTATTTGAAGGAAAATGTCCAGGGAGGCAGATGTATAAATAAGCTAGACCGTAGATACAGGTCAAGGGTTGAAATTTCACAAGTGCCAGAAGCACTAAGTGGGATGCCCCCAGGATGCTGGGCATGGTGAGAACGTGGAAGGCAGTCACTGAGGCCGGTATGGAGGGGTAGTGTTTGTGACTGGTCCTCAAGAGTGGCGAGAAGAGGACAAGGCAGGAGAGATGCTCATGACCTACAGTGGGAGAAGCAGTTTCATTTAGGAACCATGGAAGGTTTGAAACAGTGGAAGGGCCAGCTGGGGCAGGGGTGGAGTCAGGCTGGAAGGCCCCTAGCTGGGAGACCATAGGTGAAGGGGTAGGGGTACAGCCCTGGAGCCAGGCCATTCTAGTTCGAATGACTTACTTACTAGGTATATATGCTTGACAAGTTGTATCAGTGTGTGTGTGTGTGTGTGTGTGTGTGTGTGTGTGTGTGTGTGTGTGTGTGTGTGTGCATGTGTTCTTGTATCGTTTATGCTTCTATTTCCTTTTATGAATAGAGAAAGAGAAACACCCATTTCAGATTTTGTTTTTCCTGAGGACTAAATGAATTACTACCTATATAACACAGAGACAGTTTGACTCACAGTAAGGTCTACATGAGTGTTAACAACAAAAACAATGAAAAACAACCACAACAGACGTTCTATCTCTAACTGATGAGAACCGAATGAGGGTAACAGCTGAACAGTGTGAGAGACGCCGTGCTGGAGGTGAGATGCACTCCTTCGGTTTGGTGCTGAGCAGGTCTTCCAAAGGACACATTTGAGCAGGAAATACCATGAGAACGGCAGCCCTGAGGTGCAAGGCAGAGTCTGGAGTGGAAGGCACACCTTTTCTTATCCAAGGGGTGGGTTAGCTATGTAGGATCACTTTCAAAGGCACTATACAACCAGGGGACAGACTGTGCCAAAGAGCAACTCCAAACTGGCACCTGACATGCAATACAGACATGATTTAGGGCTTTCAAACATCTTCAGAGTGTGTGGAGGGCTCCCTGTATTGATGCCTGGTTCCATACCCAGTGAAAACCAATTGCTTGGCACAACATGGCTGCCACTGGGCAGAGCACACTTCCAGAGAGTGGGTGTCTGTGCACAAACATGTTGTGTGTACAGTCCATATGCATAAAGATACGTTATATATTAACTCACATCTTCCTGCTTCCTTTCAAGCATGGGGCTACTTTTAGCCCGTGTACTTTTCTGAGGAAGCTTTCCCACGCTCTGACAGGAAATGGTGATTCTGAAGGAGACAGAGAAGGCTAAAGAGTGGTCGTGGCAAACGAAGTGGGAAGATATCCACGCTGTGACTCCAAGTCCCAGGTCTGATCCTTATGGTCAGTACTGGCCATTAACTGCAACTCTTCCTGATTATGAAACATAGGGAGGAAAAGAGAGAGCAGGCTTCTCGCTGTCCCCTGAATGAAGGGCCTTCAGTTCTCTCAACCCTCTGGGTCAGGGGCAGGACTCTTCCCTTGTGTCAGAGTCCTTTGTGAAGGTCACTTTTTTTGTCCATCAGACACTTTTCTAGAGTCTTGCTGATCCCTTCAAAGCATCAGCTTACGGTGTGTGAGTGGCTTCCACGGAGGTGACGAGGGGGAAGAGAAGGCCTCCTTGTTTTGCGATGGGATGGGTGGCCACGTGGGCACACCTGGGCCTGGCACACTGTATGCGGGGGCAGGGTATGGGGTGAATGCACCAGAACGGGGCATGGCTAAGGAGTCTGAGGGCCTACTGCTCCGCTGGCTGCTCTTGCTGGAGTCCTGAGCTCCACCACGAGTCCCGCTGGGCCGCAGAGCAGGTGGACCTCCCAGGGGGCCCCTCGGTCTGCTCTGTACAGGAGTTATAGGAGTTGTAGAGCCCAAGCACAATACTCAAAACCAGCATCACCGCGGCCATCATCCAGATCACTTGCCAGTGTTGACACAATTTGGGATACATGACTTGTAGGAAATGGACCAGTTCTTCAAGTTTGCTGTCAAGGGAATAGAGAGATTAGTATATTGAGCACATATCTGATGCCCAGACCCATACTTCCCTGTCTGGAGATACCTTCTATGCTATCTGAGGCAGAGGTTCTTAAGCTCAACTATATAGAGACTCACCTGGCAGCTCGTATTCAAAATATCCCTGGCCTTCTGAGTGAGAATCCCAGTAATGACCTAAGAATCCCTGGGTGGTTCTGGTGCCATTGGTCCATACTGTGGGAGGCTCATGCAGATGTTTGTCAACTTCATTATGCCCATCCTCCACTTTGTCCCTCCTTCTCTTCCCCCACTCTCTCCAAACTGTTCTCTCTCTCCCTTCCTCTTTGTCTCTCTCTCCTCTGCATCTGTCTCCTCTCCTTTAATCACGTCCCCCTTGTTTATTTCCCAACTTCCTCTCAGCCCATCCTCTCTCTTTTCAGTTTAGTAAAAGGACATTTGATTGATTGGAGTCCCATCCTAGAGGTTTCTGGAGATGTCCTGTGCATTTAAAGCAAGCTATATTTTTCTCCTGTGTCCAATTCCAACTCAACGATCTGCAAAGCAAGATTGCTGAGGGTTACTACACCACAGAGGTGGGGAGAGTCACCGAGGGCTTCCTGTAGGCCACATGTCTCACAAACACACTGTGATGCTCAGGCCAGTGGCTCAGGAAAATGGAAACTTGAACA
Source organism: Ondatra zibethicus (assembly GCA_004026605.1). Classification (NCBI taxonomy): domain Eukaryota; kingdom Metazoa; phylum Chordata; class Mammalia; order Rodentia; family Cricetidae; genus Ondatra; species Ondatra zibethicus. Next base: position 44,471 of record PVIU01004324.1, read on the forward strand.
GAGAACTGGTGGGAAGTAGATGGGTTGCTATGGGGCAAAATCCTCAGCAAATGCCCTCCTAAGAAAGGGACCAGGTCCTTGAAATGCTTGCCTTGGGTGCCATGGCCACAGGGACAGCAGTTAGTTTCGTGTCCATGCGGGAACCCCACCAAGCAATTTCAGCTGTACAAGCTATTACAGACAGCTTAGCACACTTGCTTCTAAGAAATCACTGGCTATTTATGTGACTACTGGGAAGGAAGAGATGGGAAGTACAAGCTTCCTTCCTTCTAGCCCTATTTATCTTGAGATCCTAGTGGGATATAATTGGAATCCAAAATGGAGTCATTTTTTGAGCTACACTTTTGTGCTCCAAAACAGGCTGCTGGTGTGGGGAGAAGGTCACTCTAAATCCACAGATTTACTTTCTAGTTACACTTAGGGAGCAGACAGTATGCCCACTAGTGTGCATGTGTCTGTGGAGGCCAGAGGTATCAGACGCCCTAGAACTGGATTTATAAGAGGTTGTGAGTTTAGGTCCTCTACAAGAATAGTATGTTCTCTTAACTTCCAAGCCATCTTTCAAGCCCCTAGATTCATCCTCCATCTACAAAAGAGGTGGTCAAAATCTGGGTACATGATCTTTAAGTGGTCACCTAGTTTTCGGCCTATAAGAGAAACTGGAAACAAAATTAAGCTAGAAATAGAATTCCTTTGTGTCAATTTTTGATGCTAACCCTTCTGTTTTTGAAATAGTATTGGACCTGCTTAACTATCGTTCATACCCATAGAGTATATCTGAACCAGTGGTGAGAAAAAAGAGCCAGTTTTACAGTACACAGTGTGAATCTCAGTTGTGTTACATAATAATGCCACAGACCACCTTAAGAAGGTACTGGGTTACTTTGCCCGAAGTTCTTCCAGAGATCGATATTTATAATAGATGGCTTCATTGCATATAAAAGAAGAAGAAACTTAGAGGACTTAGAGTTCAGTGCTGAGACCCAAATAAGGGGCTAGTTGCTGGGCTTACTTAGGTCAATGTTTTTTAAATTTATTTTTTGTTTTTATTTAGTTTGGGGGGCTTTTTTGGTTATTTTTATTTATTTATTTAATTTGTGTGTATGAGTGTTTTGCCTGAACATATATATGTGTACCATGTGCATGCCTGGTTTCCATAAAGGTCAGAGGAAGGCATCAGATCCCCTGGAAATGGAGTTAGGGTATTTGTGAGCCATGAAGTGTATGCTGGGAACTAAATCCAGATCCTCTGTAAGAGCAACAAGCGCTTTAAACTACCGGGTCATCTCTCTAGCCCCAATGTTTTCTAAAATGTATGAAACAAGACATAAACTTCTCTCTGTGGTGTGTGTGTGTGTATGTAAACACGTGTGTGTGTGCACCTGCGTGTACACATGCAAGTGTATGCACCTCTGGCTGTACATGGAGACAGGAAGAGGGCATTGGATGCTCCCTTCTATTCCCTTCTCCTGGGCTTTTGAGCAGGGGTCCCTCCTTGAACCTGGAGCTCACGCTGGTATTTTGCTAGAAGCCAGCAAGCTGCTGCAATCCTCGTCTCTGCCTTTCTTGGAGCTGAGGTTACAAAGTGCTCACCGGATGCCTGGCTTGCTATGGGAGTGCTGGGATCCAAACTCCAGTCTTTGTGGTTGTGTAGCAAGTGTTCTTAGTAACTAAACCATTTCTCCAGCCCATGGAACTTTTGATAACTTCAGACTTTGCTTGATAGTGAGGTGCCAACATTCCACAAGGGACTCGTGTTCAAGTGAAGTCTCCTGCTGGCAACTCTGGTCCTAAGGGACTCCATAGTAGGCTGACTATCATTTGGCATTAAGCATGACAGCTCTTGGGACCTGTCTAGCTGGGGTTATGGGTGAGAGAGGAACTTTCTGACAGTGGGTGTACAGTTAACATGATAAATGTCCTGAGAAGATGGGCTGAGCCTAAAAAAGTGAAGTTGTACCCCTGTGCTGAAGGCTGAGGACCCTCTGGAGGGTGCTACTCAGGTCGGTGTCTGTCATCGGAGGATGCTGTTGCCTCAGAACCTAAAACAGCTGTAATCAGCGTGAAGGATGGGGGTCCAAATGGGGCCTCTAAAGGCTCAGGTGCTGCAAGGGGCCACTGCCCAGAATTGCTCACAAGATGGGCAGAAAAGGACCCCGGCAAAACCTTGCTTCCCCCAGCTTTCGTGAGACAGGAGGGAGCTGCCAACTGCCAGAGATGGAGTTAGCTAGATAAGGCTTTGTAAGCCAGACTGTTTATAGTCGTGTGCTTGCTCTGCTTATTTCTCTTTTGTTCTTTTGCTGTGTGCGGAAGTGTTAGAAATTCTAGCCTGACTTAGATGAATTCAAGGTGCCAAAGGAAGGGCTTTTGTCCAGGCTTGGGCTTGGCAGAGGCAGCCTGGTGGTCTGAAAATTAAATGCAGATGACCCCCAGAGGGAGGTGAGGTGTAGGGAAGAGCAGGTGCAGAGGGAGGTGAGGTGTAGGGAAGAGCAGGTGCGGTTGCTCAGAGTCAGGGTTGTGCTTCCATGATCAAACTTGCACCTCTTTCACCAGCTGTGTAGCTGGCAGGCATGTTTACCCGGAGGAAGCATTTTCCCTGGCATGCTGAGAAAGCTCTTCCCTTGGCAATGGGGTTGACCCACGCAAGCTAAGCCCCCTCCTGCTGGTTGCATCTTCCACCACTGGGCCCTGTTGATGGCATCTACAGGCTTAGAAATATAGTTACCATCTTTCTAATCTTCACTTACCACCTATCCATTACATGTGAGTAGGTTCTGGAGCTTGCAGGAGACTCAGTTACAGACACTGTGTCTGGGATCAGTGGCAGGTGATCATACAGCTAATGGTTTTGTCTGGAAATGTTCTGAACCCCAGGATAGTTGAGGGTATCTTAAGGAAAATTTCAGTGAAGTATTTCAAGGTTACTATAACTACAATTGAGAAAAAAAAAAAAACAAAGCAAAGCAAAACTAAGACTTATGGTTTTGATGTACTAATAGAGATAGTTGGGTATAATACATGAAATTGGGGCTTTTTTGAAAATCTAGGGTGTTGCTCTGTCCTTATATTGATAAAGCAGTGCATTCCTATGCTGAGGAATAGTTTATTCTGTCCTTAAACACATTCCTGTGTGGGATAATTCTGGCCGATAGGGTTGTAACCTTATTACATAGAATACCCTGCAACTAGACAAGGCTATTTCTATTGTTCTTGGTCTGGAGAAGTATCTCAGTAGAAAAGTGCTTGCCTGCCATTTGCAAGGTCCTGGGTTCAGTCCCTAGTGCCAGTTTTGTTTGCTTTTGAATTTACCGTTCTGTGCGGTAAAGTGAGACCTTCAGTTGTAGTGGGCCAAGTCATAGGATACAGACTTTCTGTGTTCCTTCTCCTCTTCCACTCATTAGAAGAAGATAGCTTGAAACACTAAAGATATTGTTTCCAACCTAAAGTGAAGACACCAGGCAAATGACCAAGTGTTTGGTCAACATAGCAGGGGCCTGTTAGAGACTGAACTTGGCCACTGAGCTAAGTTTGTTCCCTGCCTCCCATGTTCCCTCTGCTGTTCTTGGTTTTGTGCAAGCCCTTCTCTAGGAACTCAGGCCAGCCCCTTCCATCTGAACTCTTCTATGGTGGTGGCTGTGGGATGAGCTGGCCACAGCTTGACTGGGATCCACCAAAAGTTCTTCTCCCTCTCTCAGTTCCTAGGAGCTATTAGTGGCTCTCTGCCGTGCCCACGGCCCCTCCGATGCCTCAGCTTTCACAAATGTGCCGTTTCTAACTGAATTTTCTGGAGTCAGTGCCTCCTTGAATTCTGTTGGCCAATAACGTGGCCATCCAGGAAGGGCATTTCCGTCCATTTTGTGTGATTCAACAGGAAAATGACTTGAAACCCATTTGGTATCCAAGTGTAGGCTTCCAACCTGCTTCTCTGCTCCTTCTCTTCCTCCTCAGTTTCTTCTACCTCCACTGGTTCTTCGGTACTCTCTGTCTTCTGCTCTTCCCCCTCCTTCAGGTCTTGAAGTTCTTCGGTCTTCTTTACCCCTTCCTGGTATCTGGAGGGCAAAAAGGAACAGCTGAGTCAGGGAGGACCAGACACAGGGCATTCTTGCCCGAGACCTGAGGGGGAGGACTCAAGAACCTCCAGTCAGTGTGCACTTCCTGTGGCTCCCTACAACAGGAAAAAGCTGGGAAACTCTGCTGAGCCCCAACACAACTCATGTCAGTACCATTTCCCCTCACTCCTCAGCCATCTTTCCTGTTTATGTGACAGTGTGACAAACTGACTGAGGAAAATGTGGGACAAGATCTACTGCTGGCCACCATCCTACCAACATTCCCCAGAGATAAGATTGCATTTTCCCTGTAGAGCCTGGAGCTTCACCTTTAGGGAGAACCTCATCTCAGGGTGCTGGGGTGGTTTTCAGAAATGTCAGGCCTTGACATAGGGAGGTACCCAGAAAATATTCACAAAACCAATGGAGGGACTTTGCTCTGTGTTTTCTGAGAAGACCCTTCTGTAAAAGCCTCCCATGATTTCTCTTGAGATCAATATTTCCCTGAACATATCTGTTCACTTGTCTGACAGCCAGGTGTCTAACTTTATTAGTTTGGCTGAGATGACCCCACCCACCACTGAGTGACTGTCACGCAGATACCATGGGGTTCTGTGCCCATGGTCAGCTGAACCTCCCTCAGGAGCCATGGGGCACCAGGCTAGGTTAAAGGTGAGTTTCTATCTTGAGGCCTGGGCCTTTGGCCCTGCTCAGTGTTCTCTCCCAGTGGCTAGTAGCTGGCACTGGCTGCTAATGTAGCTCATTTAGAGATAGGCAGGGGTAGAAATGGCAGGGCAAGGGCAGGAGGAGGAGCTCTGACTTATAGGGAACAGCAGGGTGATTCCAGGCAGCACAGCTGAAAGTGCCCCTGGGCACTGTTGGCAGCAACATGGCAGCTCTGCACATGCATCAGGAAGCCTCAGGCAACACCAAGAGGAACCTAGCCCAGGCCCCTGATGTTTAGACATTCTAGGCAGTGGCAGCCTGCCTGAAAAAGAGAGGAGTCTAGCCGAAGCCGGCCATTGTCTAAGCACATCCTGTGTCCTGCTTGCCTGTGTAGGCCTTTCTTGACTCAAAGAGGCTTTCAGCCCATTGACTGCTTCCCAAAAACTCCTCAGAAGCAAGCCAGGGTGTGAGAGGCTCACTTCTGAGACCTGCCAGGTGCCATTGGGGTGGCGAGGTCTGACTCACCCTTTGTCGTAGACTTCTTCCTCTGTCCTGGGCTTGGTCTCCTGGCTCACGTCCTCCAGGCAGCTTGGGAGCAACACGGGGGCACAAGCTTCACAGTCAGCCTCTGCATTTGTCTTTCCACTAATGAGAGGAGGGAAGTACAGGGCGTCATTGCAGGGAGAGACTGAACATCTGAAGACAAAACCGTATCTTTGGCCTGGTTCCCGATTCAAAGAGGAAAGTCGGGCTCTTTCACGGGCTTTCGGGTTTTAAAACATCTACCTTGAGACAAGATTTTATAAAGACTCACTTCATGAATCTTCCCCAGACCAGTGAGGAGGCAGACACTACACCAGCTCCCTTTGCCGGATGTCCCCAAGTCCAACTTTATTCTGATTTCAGAAGGTGCTGAGTAGAAAGGCAAGTGTCACAGACAACAGGACACTGCCACAAGGAGGCAGACTGAAGTACCCTAGATCCTTTCTTTCTCGTAGTCAGTGTCTGTGACTTTCAACTATTCCTTCAACTGTGCATTGAGTATGATAATGCTACAGGCACAAGGCAATGTGGAATTGGAAAGAGGAAAAGATAGCCCCCATTATTGCCAATGTAGAGTTTTGTAGAAGGAAAAAGTAATCATATTAATTATGAATTATATTTATGGAAGAAACCATTCGGTGACATAAAATGAGAAAGAGAGAGTATGTTTAGAGTGGATGGTCAAAAAGGCCTCTCTGAGGTGCTGATATTGAAGCCCCAGTCTCAAAGATGAGCTATGTATACAAAGATGAGCTGAGGCAGAGGATGGAGGCTAGAAAGACTTTGAGATGCGATGGGTGCTGGGAGGCCTGAGCTGCTGAGAACAATCAATATGGCAGGAGCTAAGTTTGGAGCAGAATAGACTGCCATGCATATGAGGTGTCCAAGAAGAAATGCTGAAGACAGCTGGAGATGTCCAAGGGAGGCAGAGATAGCCACTTGATATAAATATAAAGAATATAAAGAATGGATGATGGCCCAAGGAGAGAACATGAGGAAAGAGGAGCAGAGCTCTCAGGAAAACTCCCAGGTATCGGCAAGCTCATCTCAGGAGGAGGAGGAGGAAAAAAGGAGGAGGGGGCTAAAAAGACAGAAATAGTGTGAGAGTCAGGGAGAGAGGGCTCACTGTGCTTCACTGCATCTTCTGAAAGTCTGTGTCCCTGGTGGGGTCTGATGATTCAAGGGTCACATGGAGCCTTGAGGTAATCAGGAAAGGGAAGGGAGAAAGGTACAGCCACGATTTGGCTGGGAAGGGGACTAGTGCATTGGCAGGACTGCTCAGCTGTACAAACGGGTCAAGAGTGCAAGCCCATTCAAAAACAGGTAGAAAGGGCCCGGTGGGGAGAATGAGAGAAGATGGCCAAAGGGACAGTACCTTTGACTGAAGGAACCAAGACCTTTAAAAAGCAAGAGAAACCTCTCCTTAACTGGACAAAGAGCAGAAGAGGAGGACAGTGGAGTGGGGTCCCGATGAACAAAGGTGAGCTGCCTCCTATCCCAATGGTGAAGCTGAAACGCTAAGGCCAGGTCTTTTGCAGAGAGTGAGAGCAGAGGGTCTGAGAAGGCCACGAAACAGCAAGTACAAGCTTCATGTGGCAAAGTAGGAAAACAGGCACACTAGCGAACCACCTCAGGATGGCTGGGCACGCTTGGAGCCCCTCTAATGCATGAGTAGGATCACAAGTTCAAAGGAAGCAACCTAATAACCTAATAAGATGGATTCTGCAGCCATCTTGGTGCCCCTAACCTAGAAGCGATGGCGTCATGGAGGAGCCCAGAAACAAGACCACATTGCAAACTGAGCCTTCTAACAGGAAGCTAAGGGGTCACTGCTGCTTTTCCTTAGGCAGAGTCCAAATCTTCAGCTTGCTCCCTACTCTTGGTATCAATTTCCTATCTCTTAGCTTTCCCTCAGACCTTGAAAATATATGTTTCATTAGGCTAAAAACCAAACCCCATCACGAACAAGAAAGATAACACTCTAAAAATACCAGCTATTCATAACATTCCTCCCGCTGCAAACTATACTCTCCACTCCCTTCCCTGTGACCTTAGCCTAATGTGCAGTTTCCTATTTGTCCAATGACTAGAGCAAGCTGAGAAAAACACAGCTAGAGTCAAGGGTGGGGACAGTCATTATCTCACTAAGCATATTTATACATTAGAAGTGAAATATGGTCACTGAACTTTCAGGTTTTTTTCTCCATAGCTGCCCACATTAGAGGGTCCTTAAAGCTAAACAAATATGAAGAGAATGTGCCTGAGACAGACCTGGTTCCAACTCCAGCACCCCAGGCTCAGAGACCTTAAATAGCATCCTGAGGCTGTGAAATCTTATAACCCCCTTGCCTGGCAGGAATGAGGATATTCTAATAGAAAAGACACATGTGGACTCCCCTTGGCTATCAGACTGTTGGAACAATGTACCCTGAGAAATTGAAATCCCCTGGAGGATCTCATGCTGGTAGAGGCCTAGGCCTGCCAGAGGGGAAATTTGTCTGCCCCCAAAAGACTTGCAACTTGCCAGATTTCCTTGCAGGACAGACTGAAGCTGAGACTTTGGCGGGTCAGTGATGGGAGGGACCACACCTTGACCAGAACTGTCTAGATATCCTCATTTCTGGCCTTCTTCCTAAACCCAATCCTCCTATTGGGACTGAAGATATATTAGGCAGAGGGTCACTGGATCTCTGTTTTTCTTCCCAATATAACTGTATTGAATAAATCCTTTTATATTTTCTACTACTAATTTGGCCCTTTTCATTGGCTGATTGGGTTATGACCTTAACTCCAGTAATAATTAGTATGTGGGAGGGCTCAAATTCGACCCTGTTGCAGGTTGATGCTGACTCATGCTTTAACTGTGCTATCTACTGTCCTTGTGAGGCATTCCTTCCTCACAAGTGGATCTGTCATCACCCCTCTGTACAACGGCAGAATGCCTTCCCACCGGCCTATCCCACCCTCTGATCACGATCACAGAGAGGGCTGTCTGGAAGGATCTGGAAGGTTCCTGGTGCAGATTAGAGTGCTTCCATTACTCCAACTTCACAATGACTTGTATAATCCTGCACAAGAAGTTAGTGAAATGAACAGATCCTATCTGTAAATGAGGATTTCCTGAGAGCCTAGAATTCGGCTTGGGCTAAGAGAATCCGAATTCATCTCTGTAAACAAGAGCTGGGCACAATCTGTGCCCATGGCAGGGATCACTGTATGGACTGTGGCATCCGTCATCAGCCTGGAATCCTGTGCCTTCTTTCTGAGCAATTCATTAAACCGTGGCTGTGTTTATCACTGTGCCCGGCTCCCAGTCACATGAGGTCTGTTTGTCCAAAGTAAACTGTTGGCCACACTGGTTATCAGTTTATTGGTGAGCAGTATTTGAAAGTGACTTCAATCTTTTCCAAAGGGCAGATCTTGCCTCTTGGACTCAGCAATGTTGCTAAATCATCCCAATTCAGTGGCTTCTTTTGATAGGCCCACCCCAGAGAACTTGAGCTATAGAACCTTCCTTGCTTCCTTGCACCCAGTCCCAGATTCTTGGATGATAATTATCCCGGGGTAAAATTTTCTCTAGAATACAATTAATAAGGGGATAGATTATTTGCTGTGCAAATTTAATGACCCTGACTGCTTCAAAAGCATAGAAGAGAATGATTTTTAAAACCAATAGCTAACGCTGCACTGTGACATGCCAGCATCATGGCTTTATCATAAAAATAACCCACTAACACTCCCACGCCCCAGCCGTGCTGATCCCTTTGTGAGTGGCTCTGCATACACCCTCTCATACCCTGCTCTGTCCCACTCTCCATGCCCATCTGATCACCGGGTTCTCCCCCAGAGAGTTCTCTTTTCCTCCCTTTCCTCTGTAGCTCCTCTGAATGTCCTCTGTTTTATTAAGAGGTTAAGAACATGAGCCAGACCACCTTCTAGCTGTGTAAGCTCAGGGAGCATATCTCTGGGTATCATTTTCCTCATCAATAAGATAGAGATGTTAATAATGTAGTTGACATGGAATAGACAGCAAGCAGGGGAAAAGGCACCTGGCATGCAAGGAATGAGTTTTGACTGAGAACAAGAATCATCATCACCACCACCACAGCCATCATCTTTCTTTGAATTCACCACTACCTTGGGATGCCGTTAACCTCCCATTCACCTACTCGATGATAAAACCTTTAGGCTTAACTTTAAAAGCAGATTCTTAGGTGGAAACATTTTCTGAGCCCCACCCCATCTTACACCCACACAGGGTTAGGGGCACATTTTCTCATGTGTTGGTCCCTTAGCAACGTGCACTTCCTTATGACAACATTCATCGCACCGTGGAAAAATAGGCTGCTTCCTGTCTGACTTTCCCACTAGACTAGTGCTCCTTGAGAAACTGACCCTGAAAGCTCTTGTCAAAAGAATGAAAGAATAAAAGGCCACGGACACACAGCTCTCCCTATGTGTATAAAGATAACTAAAAACCATTCTCTAACATATGTTTAAATCTATAGATCTCTGGACCTTTGCTGAGTTGAAGAGTGGTTTGTTATGAAATGACCTACAAGAGCAAGACTCGGCTCGCTCTAAGCTCACACGGGACAGAGAGTATAGTCAGCTGCTCTGTATTATGGACTGGCCACAGGCTACTACTATGTGGTTGTGCTATCACATGCCTAGCCATTTCCTTCCCTTATCTGGAACACTTAGGAAATGGTATCATTTAACATGAACCTCAATGCAACTGCGTATGTCTGATAAATGATTTCTCTTTGACAACGTGACTAGGCTAACTGGAATTGGTGCATCTGTACACAAGTAGAGAGGACACGAATTCACTTTCACTTGCACACTTGTCCATTATTGCCCACTTGGGGATCTATGATGCCTCCAGCTCTGTGCATTTGGAGGGAAAAAAAAATCAATGAACATCTTTTCTAAGTCTACTGGAAAGAGCTGCTACTGTGCGGAGTCTCCAGTATTTCTCCTTCCTTTAGACCTCCCTCCCCTCTTTGCAGCCATCTTTCTTTGGATCTATTTCCAGTAGGTGAGTCAGCCACAACATCCACAAAGACAATTTCAAGTTAGCCTGGGGATGGGCGGGTGGAGACTACAACTCATCCTGGGAACCTGTGGCTTGACTCTGAGTCTCACTTTGGCCTTTTAGCTCCTGATTTTAAACCCGTGAAAGGTGCCATCATCCCTCATCCTCACTCACTGGTACAGAGATTTGGGGCTGCCAGTCAGATTCTTTTACAGAGGATATCTCCAGTTCTTAACAGTCTCCAATGCCTTGGATTTGAGTTCTCAGCTGGCCTGAACATTAGTTCTAAGAGAGTCTATCAAGGAGAGCATGGACCTAGATCTTCTGCCTTGGCTGGGTCCATTGGCCCAGAGCTGCGGAGAGACCCTTGATGGAAGTGCTCTAAAATGGACTGGGGAGCCCCAGTGCAGGCTGACAGAATTTCAGAGAGTATAAGTGATCATCGCTAGGTAAATTGGAGCCACGAATTAGGCATCGTGGCTTTATGAGGTAAGGTTTTTATAGCCTTAGATACTTATGTTTGGTGATGAATTTGTCATCTCTCGAGGTTTCCTGGGGTGACTAAGAAGTGAGGAGGAAGAGGAGACACTCCACGATGAAAAGGGTGACAACGGGAACAAATATTGACAGAGCGGGGACTTGGTAATCACACACACCGAGAATGAAGAACACAGGCTGAGTCTGGAGGTAGGGAGCTTGAGAGCATCTCTGAACACAGGCTGAGTCTGGAGGTAGGGAGCTTGAGAGCGTCTCTGAACACAGGCTGAGTCTGGAGGTGGGAGCTTGAGAGCGTCTCTGAACTGACAGGGGCTCAGCAGCCACATTCTCTGCCAGACAACACAAGCCTACTAACAGCAACAGAAAACGAAAGGCTAAAGCTGCTCTAAGGCAAAGAAAGAGAAATGAGGTCTGTGCTCCACCAACGGAGGAAAGACACAAAGAGAAAGTCCTGAGAGGTGGCAGCTGTGATCCACATGTTTTCCAACAAGCAAATGAAGAAAGTTCAAAAAGTAAACTATAAGCTGCCCCCTCGCCCCTAACTCCCCACCCCCACCCCGGTACAGAAGAACCATAGCACTCTGGCTCAGCATGAGAAGGCCTGCCAAGTGCATGGGTGCAGGGAAAGTCAGGCCCAGGAGACCCTCTCAGCTCTCAGCCAATATGTGTCTTCCTTTCTACTGCTTGACAGAAAGATTACAAAAGAGAAAATGAATTTACTCTGTCCAAAGTCACTGTGTTTCGGGGCCCCATCCCCCTTTCCAGGACAGTTTAAACCATATAATGGTTCTATCCCCAAATGGAAGAGATGTATTCATCTTCTTCTAGATATAGTCTTGTCTGGGGTCCTGGGAACTAGCAGCCATATGTTACAAGCCTGACAATGGCATCAGCATGACGTGGCCGGAGCGAAGGGAGCCACAGAGAGATGGATGCTGCCACACTGGAGCAGCCTGCTGTGGAGCTGATCGCTGTGGAGCAGCCTGCTATATTAGCCCTGTGGGATTACAGCTGTTTTGAGTCCACAGCCCCAAAGATCCCCAGCTAACAAGGATGCCTTCTGCCTCTCTGAGAATCTTAGGCAGGGTGTACCTGGCCTCGGTCATAGTATCTTCCTGGTCCAAGAATGTTGCAAAGTACGATCTGCAATCTTTGTGGGCCTCAGAGTCCAATTCATTTCCCCTGGAAATGATCTTCTTTCTATTTCATTTTCGGGTTGAGGATGAGAGTAATTGGGGATGCTTTTCTAAGGAACCCCAAAATTAAGTGGAAAATAGAGAAACTTACTTTTCCAAAACTGCAGGCAGCACCGGGGGGACGGCTATGTTGCCTTTTCCGTTGGGCGATTCAGACTGGATGGAAACAGGAGCCAGAACCAAGGATGAGGGATGAAGGAAGCAGCCAGGGCTGCCAGGCTTCAAGTGATGCTGGGGAGGGTGGCTGCTGTCTCTTCTCTTTATCCTTGTTCCCCAACTGCTTTCCAATCTGCATTCTGAGGCTCCATCCTAGCAGGTAGCCTCAGTTTTCCTGTCCCATTCCTGAGAGCCAGTAGGCCTCCTACCAAATGAAGGTCTAGAATTCCCCTGGGATGGACTCACATAAACATCACTGTTCTCACAGGCACTGTCCCAAGGACAAAGGCCAGGAGGTGCCTGATGTCACAAAGTGCTCAAGCTGGCAGACATTTCTGTACAGTTTTCCTGGTCCCCGTGCTGCTCTGCTGCAGCAGTCACGGCTAAAGCGCAGGCTCTCAGCTCTGTGCCTACACTAGGATCACCTGGAAAGGGGAGATAGTACAGAGTTTTGGGGTGGGACCCATGGTCAGGATGCTTTCAATGCAGCCTTTGCGGTTTTAGAGAGCAGGTTCTCGTCAAGCACTTTGTCCAAAGGTACACAGTTGCAAAGCACACATCTATTAAAAAGGTTTGTTGCTAACTAACCTTTTCTAGTCTCTTAAAAACATTTCAGTGTTTTAAAATTTTTCTTTTATGTGCATGAATGCTTGCCTGAATGTATGTCTGTGCACCATCAACTTGCATTGCACATGGAGGTCATAGCAGGGTACACCTGGAGTTACAGATGGTTGTGAGCTACCACGTGGGCACAGGGAAGTGAACTTGGATCCTTTGGAAGTGCTCTGAATGGCTGAGCCATCTCTCCAGGCTCTTCAAGTTTCCTTGTTTCAAAGATTTCAGAGTTTAAGTTCATTTCACAGACAAAATACTTACAAGGTAATAGAAACTTAACAGTGATCTCTACCTATGGGTACAGTAGAGCTTGAAGTGACCTGACCGGTTTCTTGTACACTAACTTCTCTCTGTACAGCTGTGCTAGTGTGAACAGTGACTAGAGAAACCACTGGAGAAAGGGGTTCAAAGTGTTAGAGAGAAGTCATTAGGTCCACAAAGACTGTAGGTATAGAAAAGATTTTCTTATATATAGAAATTGCCTTCATCTGATATGAAATGGACAATTTTCTCTGCCTTTCTTTTTATAACCTATAGAAATACTAAAAAAAAGCAAAGAAAAAAACTGAGTGATTTGTTTTATCACCGTCCAGAAATAACCATTATTATAATGGTTAATTTTTAGTTATTAACTTGCCACAACCTAGAGTTGCCTGGGAAGACGACCTCAGTTGAGGGATTGTCTAGATGAGCTTGGCCTGTGGTCATGCCTATGGGGGGGTGGGGTGCTGACTAATGCAGGAAGGCCAAGGCCATCGCTGGTGTACCCAGCTCTGGTCTGTGGTTGTGATGGCTGAGTTCCCGCCTTGATATACCCTTACTGATGGACTATTTGAATTGTAAGCCAAATAAGCCTTTCTTCCCTAACTTTCTTTTTGTCAGGATATTTTATCACAACAGAAATGAACCTAGAACAATTATTAAATTTCAAATGATTTCTTCCATAATATTTTGTGTTCTACACAGAGACGCCATTTTTAAAAGTACAAAACAGGAAGCTAGAGAGACGGCTCAGTGGTTAAGAGCACTGGCTGCCCTTCCAGAGGACCTGGGTTTAGTTCCCAGTCCCCGCATGGCAGCTCACAACTGTCTGTAATTACGGTTCCAGGGCTTCTGGCACCCTCAACCAGACATACATGCAGGCAAAATACCAGTGAACATAAAATAAAAATAAATTATAAATATTTTAAAAGTATAAGACAGAATTATTTTACATATACTCTAATATATGTGTTTATTATATATAAAAACTTTCATTTCTTTATAATAAATCATGGGTGACAATCTATAGAAATTCTTTATGATGATATTCCCAGTTTGCTTGCCAATCTCCTACTGACAAGCCCTGGGCTGCCCTCGGGGGTTCATTGCCGTCAACAGCACTGCAATGAGTAAAACAGGATGAGACCCAGCTCGTGAGCTCAGTCTCTGTGACCAGAGCCTTGCTTCAGATAAAGCTGATGTGACCCCTTGAACACTGCAAAGTTTTTTGCTGGTTTCTTTAAGCACCCCCTCCTTAAGGAATTATGTTTCTGTTCAAAGAGATGGCTGTTTTTGAGGTACACCTCCTGAGCCATCTGAGCTCGGCTTGTGAGTCTCAGAACAGTGGCAAGTTTTGCACTGGGTTGCTTTGTGTACCTCCATCCATATTCTCTGCTGGAAAGTTCCTGTCCCTGTTGACCCTATCCCCATCTGCATCCTCTCCATAGCAGTGGTGTGAGAAAAATGTAGAAAAGGACAGAAGGCAGGTGACATTATACTCACCAGAGCTGGTAGGGAGGGGATGGGTGATGAGCTGGGGGCTTGGCCAGGAAGGTTCAGGGCATTAAACTTGGGAACCACAGCAACACTGACCCTCCGGCGGGGCATGTTCTATGGGAAGAGAAGCGATTCAGGCCTCCTGTCTTGGGAATAACAACAGTCATAGTTCTGAGGGTATTGGAAAAGCTTGCTAGCCTCTAACATTCGGTAGTTAGTTTGGTTTGGGGGTGATGATTGTGTTAGGAATCAGTGTGCAAAGAGTGAACCAAAGTTGACCCAAATTTTCTGTTGGTCATGAGTGATCCCTCAACACATCTCCATTTTACATCTTGAGATGCTATTCTCTGAGTAGCATCCTAGACTGTGTGTAAAAGATGCCCATGGTGAAGCCATGGTGGAGGCATCACTTCAGGGTCACTTACTGCAGAGCTGGGAAGACTACACATGAGCAAGGAAGATGAAGTATCAGAGACCACGCAAGCAAGTGTGAAAGCTAAATACTCTGCTGGTCCCCATAGGTCCAAGAGTGAATGACCACTTGAGAGACCATGAAAACTTCTGCCGTGCTTCTCCTGGGAGCCCTGGAATTCCTTGGCCATGCATACCTTGCCCATCGTGAGGGACATAGATCGTGCCGTGCGTGGGACTCCATCTTCTATAGTAGGAGAGAACAGAAGAAAATGGGTATGAGTTTCAGGTTGGGGTCCAATAGGCCACAGACAGGCAGAAATTAAGCCAAACTATCCATGCGTCATAGCTGGCTTTGCAGGGATGGCTCAGAGTTCTGGGCATCAGGGATCCTTCATTGTCTGATGCTTTCTCCTCTGAGAAAGTCACCTGCAGCAAACGGTTTATTCTAACTCCACTAGATACTACGGGAAGCCCCAGTTGGGGGGTTTCTGGGCTTCATTTGACATCACTGTAGGCTCTGGGGCCTACATGGTGTGTGAACAGGACTCAGCACATAGACTCATTCCATGTTCACTCAAAGGACAGACAGTTAGAAACACTATGAACAAGAAAGACTTGGTGTTCAGAATAAAAGTTTGCTAGCTGGAGTAGTTTCAATGTGTTACCCATACTGTGACTAAGCAGAAAGGGAGCTATCACATAAGACCTTTCTCTCCTTACTGTGTATGTAAGGAGTATGATACAATTCATACTCAGTATCCAGCGCTGTACCTGCATAAGAGTGCCACCAGAAAACAGTTGGATACATGAAAAATATGTTTATTTTTCAAAAGTGTGAATCTTGTCCTTTTGAATATATTTCCAAGTATAATTTGCCCAAAAATTACCAGAAAGGTATTCCAGGCCAGTTGAGTTTGATTTGGCCTTGCCAGCATCTTGTAGTCTGTATGTCTGTCTGTCCTCCAAAACACCACATTTTATCTCTGACCCTTGAAACCACATAGCTGTATGCTTTGTTTGGTTGTTTTCCTTAATCTGAGGATCTTGTCAACCAGCAGCTTTACACTGTCTATAATTCTTGTGATTGTTAACACATTTTATTATCTCTACCATCTTATTGTCCATATTTTATTTATCTTGATTTAGTCCTTGATTTTTTTTTCTATTTTTTCCCATTCTAAACATCAGTTGAGAAATTACCCATTCTAGTGCCAATCTTTGGGACATGACTTTAACTTCTGATATTATTTGACTTTAAATTTAAAATTAATCAAGATCTCCAGGCTGTTCCTAAATAGAGCTCAAAACAATAACTCTCTCCAACCCTAATTATTTTTGTGTCACCTTGTGTATCCCCAAGTTATGCATTATTCATTCAATTAGCTATTACCGGATGCTAATTTTGCTCCATCCACATGCTCATGAACATCCTTGATCACCATCCTTTCTTGCATCCTACTGATTTGCGCTCCACTCCACCCTCACCCCCGTACATTCTTTAATTGCCCTTTCAGAAGGACCTACGGAAGGACCACTTTCTGATTGCCTTCTCTAGCCCTCAGCCTTGTACACCACCCATTTATTCCTCCTTAATTCTTTGAGGGGTCAGACCACTCTGCCTTCTAGTGCTATTGTTGCTCTTGAGAATTACCATCTACTTGCAAATTTTCTTCTCATTACTTTTAAGATCTTTACTTATCTTTTCCTTTTCTATATGTGTGTGAGAGATGGGGGATGCACACACATGCCCTACAGGTATGCTCATATGTTCCAGGGGTCAACATTGGACATCTTTTTCTTTCTCTATCAGCCTTACTTTTGAAAGGTAAGATTTCTCACTGAAGCTGGATCTTGCTGTTTCAGCTGGACTTGCTGGCCAGAGAGGTCCTCCAATTCCTCAGCACTGGAGTGACAGGCGTGCACCACCATACTTGACTTTTGTGTGGGTGCCGGAACCCACATTCAGGCCCTCACGCTTGCCCAGCCAGGCTTTACTCACTGAGCCAGTTCCTCAATGCTTATTTTCTCTGTTTTGACATTTCCATTTCATGTGCATTTATTTTTTCCCAAAAACTTCACTATTCTACTGACTTCAGTGATTTGTGTCTTTCTTTAGCTGTGGAAGATGCTAGGTTATTTCTCTGAAGGTTTTCTGTGCCTAATTTCCCCCCTGTGGGACCACCTGGCAAATGGACTGTAGGCTCTTCTCCATGCCCTATGTCCCAAAACCCATATATATATATTTTAATCACTATATCCATTTCAACTGCATTTTGGATAACCATCTCAAATCTCCCAGTCAAGATGAACAGTCTGGGAGACTGGCAGCCAGGAGGAAGAAAACCAGAGCCACGTGCACACTAGTTCTTTTGGGGTTCAGGACAGAGGGGACATGGTTTACCCAAGAAGACCTCTACAAAGCCTGGTCTATCTTCTAGGGGATGGAAAAATAGGTCAGGGGGAATACTGAGAAATTCCCTCTACCATGGCTTCCACCCCCACACCTACCAAGTCTCCCATATCCCTGATTTCTCATTTTGATGAGTTCTACATTTTTATAACTTTTCTTTGATCTTGTGTTTTCATTCTGCCTTTTCATGTCTCTGCTGATTTTAGAATTCTGATTACTAGATGATGTTCTTAGGGTGTAAGTTTCTATTTGGTGGGGCTAATGATTTGTGTTCCCAGTGGGCTGTTCCACTGTGTATTTTACACTGTGGCTTGTCTTCACCCAGCCCTATGGAGTCTGGGTGTCCTGGTGCAGGGTGTGCCTCTCTGTGGGGGCTGGCAGTATTCCTGGAGACACCGTCCTGCTGTTCTTTCAGATTCTCCACAGATTGCACCACTGCCGCTGCCACTCATGTACTTTTCCTATGAGGAAGGAGAGAAGATTTTGTTTCCACCCAGGGCTCAGGGTGGAACAGGCAAGCTTCCGTATTTGCTTGCCTGCTGGCTGGGTGAGAGTTCCTATTCCTCGTATAGAGTCTATCTCAAGGCAGTCCCTAGAAGGGCTTTGCTTTCCACATGAGGCACAGTGTCTGCTCTGCCACCAGGGCTCAAGGGCGAACAAATAGGAGGCAAACAGCTCCAGATAAGCAGGGTGGCTCTGGCCCCAGCAAGTCACAGGGTCAGTGTGGTTTCAGTTCTCTTCTTGTTGCTGGCTATTTCCATTTCATTTCTTGTGGGCTCAGCTGTTCTCTTAGACGACTTGTTTTATTTTGTCCAGCAGGAAGTTGTAAGCATTTCGGTTAAAGGATTTTTAAGTTTTCTGGTCACCCCAAAGAGCAGAACCATCCCAAAGAGTGAGAGTTCAAAAACATTAATAAAATTCTAATCTTGCAGATGGGATAATCAGAGAATTTACAAAATAGAAGTATAAATGCCTAATAAATGCATGGAAAAGCATCCAACTATGAACTAAAACTCTGAGTGTGTGTGAGATGATTTCTATGCACACACAGAAGTCAGAGCATCCTCCTTTACTGATCTTCACCTTATTTTTTGAGCTGGGGCCTCTCTCTGAGCCTGGAGCTCACCGGCCGGCTAGACTAGCTAGACAGCAGGCTTCGGGAACCCACTTGTCCTCTCCTGCCCACCACGGGGCTACAGATCAGTGTGGCTGCATCCAGCCTTTTCACATGGGAGCCTGGAATCTGAACTCAGGTCCCCAGGCTTGCAGAGCAAACACTTTACCCACCGAGCCATCGCCCCAGCCCAAGAAGTCTGCTGCTTTGGTTGCAGCACTGGGACTGGGGCTGTGTCATCTGGGGTACACCAAAAGTGCTCAAAAAACATCCTAGGATGAATGAATGAGACCCTTGGGTAACTCATCACCCCATAGAGCATTTCAGGTTTTGTTTTGGACAGGTTCTTGTTCTATAGTTCAGGCTAGCCTCAAACTCACCATCATCCTACCTTTGCTTCCCAGGCGCTGGCATTATAAGCATCCACTGTGATGACATTGACTTTACCCATAAATCCTAGATACATTGGCTTGCAGGAGAACCTGAACCTTGTAGAGAAATAATTACCAAACCAACATACTAGGACTTTCTTGGAATCACCTCCCCCTTTTGTAGCCAAGAGCAGTTATTTTGGGGCCCAGATGCCTGTTGGTCAGGAACCTGGCTGCTGAGATCCAAAGCAGACAGCCCTGAGTACATGTGCATGGCCTTTGGACTCTGGGAAGTGTCGTTGATACTCCCCAGGAAGCTTGTGAAACCTCCTGTTTATAAAGGTTTCTCAGTCTGTTATACTTTCCCTCCTCCTGCTCTTGGTAACACGGATGTTTGCATTCTGCAGGGATTCTTGATGGGACAAGCTATTTTCTCCAGCTAGTCACCCTTCTGGAGCAGACTCTAAGTCCTGGCAGCACCTAGGGAGAGATTCCGGTCCAATGCACTGTCATTTCCCTCCTGGGCTGAGCAAAGCCTCTGAGCTCAGCTTTCCCTCCTTCGGCTTTGACACCACTCACGCACTGTGCTTACTGAAGACAGAGTAGCGCAAAGATAAAATGTGGACATGTCACATGACATCTCCCCACCGAGTGTGGTCTAGCTGCCGGTGTGTCCTGGAAGGTGGCCTTGGTCTGACATGTCTTATGTTTAGACTCTCAACGTGACCCCAGCACTGCAAGTTTGTCACACGGGTTGTTTCGTCCTGTTCCCATCCCCCACCTTGACACTTTCACACAAGCCACTTCTTCCACCTGTTTGCTGACTTCCTCCTCTGATTTTTACTTTAAAACCCTGCAGAGGTAACCTCCCTGGATACATCCATCCTTGACGCCCTTGAGCAGAACCAAGTGGGTCTTTCTCTGTCGTCTTAACACCAATTTGTAGAGAACTTTTAAAACACTAAGAATCATCAAAGTATGTGTCATCTGCTGTTTGTCACTGCAGTAGCTCACTTAGTTAGGCTCTCATTGTGCCCCACTGCCTGGACTCCATCCCTCCCCTGGACTGTTGCGATATCCTCACAAATACAGAATATTTTCTGGCTCTGCCCTTTTGAGTGACTGAAAAACTTAAATATTCTTTGGCAGAAACGCTTAAACATTTCTGCTGGACACAACAAGATAAGCAGTCTCACGTGTCTGAGGCCAGTCTGGACTAGGAACACGGATTTGCTCCAGTTATATAACTGATGTTCTACACTTAGAGGGTGCTGCTTCAGCCAGGAACATGTTTATCCACTTTCCTGATGGAAATCCTTGGATCCCTAATGCTTTCCAGAGTAAAGTCTAGATTTCCTAGCACGTGATGCCGAAAGGGTGATCCCAAAGCACAAAGATTTTGGGGCCTGGGGTCACTCACAAAGTGGGCGTGGCATCGGCCACTCTGGTTAACTGTTAGGAGTTGTGAGGTCCTGGGTACCCTTCATGCTTTCTGATTCTAGGATCTCAGCCCCACTGGAGCAGCTGCTGTGAAGGCCCCAGGAGTTGCTCTGAACAGAGAGAGGTGCAGGGTCCTCCAGTAGAAACAGCCCCTGAAGCTGTCCTGATCCCTGTGGCCTGGGTTGTAAACCATTGGGGACCTGGCCTCACAACAGGGACAGAAGCCCAGTTCCTTACCAGAGGGACCACAGCTGCGGCTTGAATTCTGATTTGCGAGTTTCTTAAATTCCATGAGCTCTGCATGGTCCTTCTCGTACGTTCTCTTCAGATTCTCCACGTACTGCATCATCACTTCCGTTGCCTTTGACATGCGCTTTTCCTGTGGGAAGGACACAGGTGCATGACGGACAGCTGAGGAAAGGGCACCGTCCACACGTGACCGCTCTGAGCTCAGCGTTTGGCTGCCAGAATACAAACGCTACAGGGACCATCAGATCGGAATCTGTCCTGCAAGTTTGTCGCCTGTGACATGGGGCTGAGATGTGGACACTCAAACAGAACCAGGCCCACCAGCGAGAAGACAGGCAGCCACACACTGTAAAAGTGAGAGATGGTCTGAAGTCACATATGTGGGGTATGGGCGCATGGGAAGGACAGACAAAGGCCCGAGGCCAGGGAATTTCAAGGCATCTGGAGGCAGAGGCAGCTCCTCATAGGACTTGTATGTAGAAGATTTACTCTCTAGACAGGAATCGTTTAGGATGAAAGTGGGCACCGTTCCATATCACAGTGGGACACTGAGTCTCTCCAAGGGCTTCTGCAAGTCGCACAAGGCAGGACGGGGAGCACAAGGCGGGACAGAGACCATTTTAAGAAGGATACAAGTCAGGCATGGTGGTGCATGTCTGTACCTTAGTACTCAGGTAGTTGAGGCAAGAGGGTCATGAGTTTGAGGCCACTCTAGACAATCTACTGAAATCCAACCTCAAAAATAAATAAGTGGGGGCTGGAGAAATGGCTCAGTGTTTAAGAATACTGACTGCTCTTCTA
Organism: Ondatra zibethicus; assembly: GCA_004026605.1. Classification (NCBI taxonomy): domain Eukaryota; kingdom Metazoa; phylum Chordata; class Mammalia; order Rodentia; family Cricetidae; genus Ondatra; species Ondatra zibethicus. Next base: position 65,789 of record PVIU01004324.1, read on the forward strand.
GAGGACTCAGGTTCAATTCCCAGCACCCACATTGTAGTTCATAATTGTCTGTAACTCCAGTTATAGACAGAGGTCCCCAGGGGTTTCAATGCCTTCTTCTGGCTTTTGCTGGCACCAGACATACATGTGGTGCACAGATATACACGCAGGCAAAATATCCATACACATATAAAAACAAAGTTTAAAAATAATAAAGTAAAAATGAAGAAAAGAAGAGTGAAAAAAGAGTCTATAACATGGAAATATATTTGGAAGGGTTACATAGAGAGGAAGTGTCTTTTCCCTCCACACTTCAGGGTCCCCAAGAGGACCTAGCTTAGGTGCTGTCTGTACTAGAGGGGTTTCCCTATAAAGGTCCCCACAGCCATGTGGGATGGAGACCTGGCACTTCCCTAGCATTCTTCTGGTGTTGCTCCCAGCTGGACCTACTTCCTAGGCCACAGTGCTGAGTCAGGAGATCTCTCTCCGGAAACACACAAGGGTGGGTCAGCCTGGTGGCCTGGCTTCCTTTCATTTCCCAGGCAGTGCTGGGGGATGCACCTTCGGAGCATCTACTTACACAAGCAGTGCGGCAGGAAATGGCTACAAAGGCATCACATGGATCGATGCTTTCCATGCATTGTGCCAGTCATACATGGCAGACATCATAAGCACCCCTGCTTTACAGCCCCAAGTGACTCTCAAGTGTGAGTGTGAAGAGATCTGGCCACGGTGTGAGTGAGGGGTGGAGGCTGGACAGAAACTCAGGCACTGAAACATTGTGTGGAGGTTCCATGTACTTCAAAACTTCAGCGTGGCCCAGGTGTGGAGTCTAAGCTGGGCCTGCGCCAGCTCTGCCACTCACCGATGCTAGAACAACTTCAGTATCCCTGACTTACTGAGAGCGTCTGGGGTTTTGACAGGTCTGGAAATAGCGCATATACACCATGAAGTCTAAACACAGTCTTCATCTTATTATGCATGTTGCCCAGAGAGGATTTTGCACATTTTTAGTGCATTTTGGCTGCATCTTGTCACAGAAAATTAGTTGTTTTCCACTTGTAATATGATGGAGGCACTCAAAATGTTTGGAATTTTTGGGATTTTCTTCTCTCTGGAAGTTATCTTCCTGAGAACATGCAACTTCACTGGGGATAGAGTTGGGAGGTGGAGCCCACTATACAGGGTTACCTGGTAGATTAAATAAAAACAGCACGTTTACCTGAAGCACGCTCTGCCCAACACTGCTTCTGTAGGAGCTGAGTATGTATTTTGTAAGAACAATGAAAGAGGGGCTCCCTAGTAACATATATTTATAAAACACACAGGGAAAGCTAATTAGACGTGAATCATGGGGAATTCTCTAACTCAGCTACAGTGGACCAGCTCTAAGGAAGGAAGGCAGTACACAGTCTACCTCAGATTTCAAAGTCCACAGAAAACAGTTCCACAAGGAATACTTCAAAGGTTTAATAGGCACCAAGTATGTTGGAATACTCAACAACCCACAGAGAATGCCTGGTCTAAGCTAGTCATCAAGGGGTGGTACTTCCTCTTGCCCCTGTTTGTGTCATGGTGCCAGCCAGCAAGGCTCAGTGCTGTGGGGCTCACCTGGCGCACAGCCCCCACCACTTCGGCCCGGCTGGAGAGGCGGGCAGCCAGACGATGCAAGACCGCGATGTCTTCCAGAAGCTTCTGGTAGGTCTCTCGGTGTTCACAGTGGTACCAGATGGATGATGAGGACTGAGGGATGACAAGGGCATCACCCTGAGACTTCAAACTGTTTTTCTACCTGTGCATGCTGAGAACCTAACCCCAATGTGCAAGTGGGAGAATGGGCCCTTGGGAATTGACTAGATCGCTTGTAAACAGGCATAGTGCTTATACATCAGGGGCCCCGGAAATTTCTCTTATTCTCTTTCCAGCACGTCAGGCTAGAATGAGAGGCCAGTTGTCTGCAAGTCTGCAGAGGACCTCAGTAAGGACCTGACCATGCTGGATCCCTAAGCTTGGACTTCTAGCCTCCAGAGCTAAGAGAAATGGCATGTTTACTGCTTAAATCACCCAGCCGATGGTAATTTATTATAGTGGTTTGAGCTGACTAAGATGACCCATGCCAAACCTGGATTCATTTTCATGAGACAAGACCTGGGTCTCATCCTGGCTAGGAGAAGAAACTCCTACAAAGCCCAAGCCACAGTGTCTTCCAGATATTGGAGAAGCCCAGTAGAGACATGTTACATCTGGCTGGCTGGCCTGAAAGGAGTCATAGCCAAGCCAACCAGCCCCCTCCTAAGGAGCTGCTGGGGGTGTGAGGCCAAACCCTCGGGATCTCTGCCTCAGCTCCTCCCTGTTCTTTGAGGAAGACTGTCAGAGCCTTGGCTCCCTTATCATTTCCAGAGACCACGTGGTTAGTGAAAGAAGCACGATATTGGGCCTCACCCTTAGAGGCCGTGGCTCTGCAAGGACTCCTTAAGCTGGGCCCTCAATTACCGTAATGGAAGCTTTGAAGTTCTCCAGCTCCTTCTCGGTGTTCTCTTCCGTCAGGTTGCGTTCCCTTTCAGCCTGGTTAATTCTAGACTCCAAGGTGTAGCTGTCATTTCTAAAGGCCAAGGACAGTTGTACAAACACGTTCTGTTGGGAACAAGAGTGCGGTAGAGGTGCTGGGAGGAGTCACTGTGGCCAGCAAGGCCACAGTGGGATTCTTGCTCAAGCCCTCTACCAGAGTCTTTGGAACTAGTCCAAGGCCTCCACGTGCAGACGACCCCACCCCCTTCACAGTGAACACACACAAAGGAACAAAAAGCAACCCTTGAGGTCCAGAGACAAGTGTAATTATAAGACAATAGCAGCCTACTTTTCTCCAAATCAAGAGCATGAGGGTTTGGGTTGAGATGGGTGTAGTCCAGTGCAGCCAGCCATGGACGCAGTCTGGATTAATACTGGGATCTATTGTGAGGCTGGGGGGGGAGGGGATTTGCATGGAACATCTGTATCTGAGGAAGTACCAGGTGAGCTTCAGGCTTGTGGATTTAAAGCAAATTTCAAATAGTCTCTAGCCTTGTTATTTCTAATTCCTATGTCAGCTTAGACAAGGTCAGGCAGGGATCTGTTAAGATAAACTTCCAGGAATAAATATTCCAGCCCAAGATGAAACACATCACACAGGAACAATTTTTTTTAATTTTTAAAACATTCTGTGTGCATGGGTGTGTTGCCTGTTACGCACGTCTTCACACCAAGTGAGTGCGGTAGCCTTGGCAGCCAGAAGAGGGTGTCGGATCTTCTAGAACTGGAGTTACAGATGGCTGTAAACCACCATATGGGTGCTGGGAATTAAGCCCAGGACTTCTGGAGCTGGTGCTCTTAACCACTGAGCCATCTCCAGACCCCAAGAATGAAGTTTTCAAAGGTGGCATTGCTCAAATGTGGGATTCCTAGGGGAAAGGAAGCTACCAAGGACTAGGCTCATCCTATTAATACTGCTCTCACCATAACACATCACTACTGGGGAGGAAAAGTAGACGGACTCCACACAAGAAATAAGAAGGGAGTGAAGGAGGGGGCTTCAGTTCCAATTGCTTCATCTGTCCTGCTGTGGTGTCTTTGTCTATGGTGTGTGTGTGTGTCTGTATCTTTGTCTGTGGTGTGTGTGTGTGCGTGTAACAGCATACATGTGGAGGTCAGGCAGTTGGTTCTTTCTGCATACCATGGGTCATGAGGTTGGCAGACTTGCATAGCATACACTTTTACTCACCTGCTCATACTTTGTGGTCACTGACTCTGCCCGGCTTCTGAAGTTCATATAACATGGCCAATGGCAGTTATTTCCAGACAAAAGCTGATCCCTAGATGATGATGGTGGTTCTACTGGAAATGACCCCTTACTGATCATCACATTGTTGTGAATTTTGTGATTGCTACATTTAAGCCCACGATATCTCTCTGGAGTTAGGACTCCTACATCCATTTTACAGTCAAAGACACCAAGAATGGAGACATCATTAACTTGTTCAATTTCACAGAAGAAGTAGCAGCGCAAGGGCTTGACCTTCGATGCCCTGATTCCCAAGTCTGTCTTATTTCCAGTTTGCTGATGGCTATGCTAGAACATATCTGAGGACAGGATCTGTCATTAAAGACCTGCCATGGTCAGTCTCCACAGATGCCAGAGGGGGCTCTGACTCACAGCCCAGTGACGGGAATTCTCTACTATCCAACCTCAATCTATGAACAAGTCTCAATGCTTAGCTATGCCTGACTCAAAGGGTCCTGAAGTCAGTTGGAATATTTGTTCCCAGCTCTTGATCTTGGTAAATCCTGAGTCTGAGACCTTAAGTGAGTTGTTTTATCACCCAGTTTTTCTTCTGCTTTAAATCCTACCACTTGGTTGAGCTACTAGGAGATCAGCTTCATGGAGGGTTGTGAGCATTCTACAGTAATAACGTCTGGTTCAAGGTCATTGTGCTACCTAGACATTTCAGGTTGTCTGTCTTCCTTTGCTTGTTTATCTGGTCCACTTCACCGATCCTTCCTGTCTCACCTCTGCTGTTTATTGTCCATCTGTCCTTTCACCAGGATAAAAGTTCTTCTCAACTCACCCATCACCCAACACTGGGACAAGGAGACCCCCAGGGTCATCATGGTCAGATCAGGGAAGGCCGTGCCAACAGCTTCCACACTATCTGCTGTGCTGGTCTTCTAGCTGCCCAAACTCTCAGGGGCAAGCAACTTTGTCCCCCAGACCAGAGTCTGAAGTTTGAAATCTGGCCACATTTTTAAAAATTGAAATAAATCTGGTACAGTTTCCTGGCTGACTTTGTATTGGAAACCCACCCATCAAGGCACATCGACAGTCTTTGAAGGTGGAGGCACCAGCAACCTTCTCACCTCCAACAAGACATGTCAAAATCCTCCATGAATGGAGGCTGGCACAGGAAACTCAGCAGTGGGCTGGGACCAAATACCCAGAATGTTCCACAGTCGCTTGTTCTCACACTTGTGTAAGAATGTCAGGGTCACCCCTTGGAGGAAGGGAAGTTTGGATAAACCTGTCAAAGAGTTACTACATTTCCCAGGGTCCTTGAGTCACTTACCTCAACTTCCTTCTCAGTGAGTGGAGGGGCACTGTGAAGAAGAAAAAATGCACAAGTGAACCTTATCCAACCTATTCAATGAAGCAGAAGGGGACTTTGAATGACCAGCAAGCCATGCACGCCAGAAGAGGAGCGAGCAGAGCTTATGAGAGGAAGAGGATGCAGAACCCTCCTTGTCTCCTGTCATCTGTGAGACACTGTTGGGATCAGCCCTCCATGACAACCACTATGAACCCTCTACATCCCAGCCTGCTCATATGTAAAATTAGAATAACAACTTCTATGTTTGCACATACACACATATGTACGCATGATCGCGTATGTAGCATGTGTGTGTGTGTAAATGCAGTGCAGTACTTCACATTCACCAGTTCCATATTCTTGGAACCAACCAACAATATATATTAAAAATTTTTTAAAAATGTGTTTATACAGAATTTATTCAGACTTCTTTTGGCCGTATTCTTTAAGCAACACAGAAAAGCATCTATTTATATAGAACTTATACTGTTTCGGATATTCTAAATCATGGAGAGATCATTTAAAGTATGGGAGGGGTGTATAGACGATATGTAAGTACTGTGCCATTTTATACAAGGTCTTGAGCATTTGGAGTTTGGTTTCTGTGTTGTGCATGTATGTGTGAATCCTGGAACCAAGGCCCACTTCAGATTAGCCATCTTGGCTATTATTACTGTTCCCCCCCAGGCTGTGAGGAATCAGAACACACACATGTATTTGTCACTGACTATGTGTCTGAGGTGAACTGTAGCTTTTGAGGGATTTCTACCTCTGCAAAGACTGCTCCTAGACTCTGAGGAGTGTGACAAACATCTATTTGGTTCAGAACTACAGGACAAGAAAAGGGTTGGAAGAGCTCATTGCAGCAAGACCTCCAAAGCTTGGGATCAGGGTGTGAGTGAGTACCAGCTGCCATAGAGGCAACCCGAGAGGTTCCTGCACAGTTTCGACAGCCTGCCCCAGTCAGCAGACTCCTTATCTGCACACCCACTCCATGTGGCTTCCAGTGTAATGTTTAGCAACTAAAGCTGGCCCCATTGGAAGCCCAGATAACGTAAATACCACACAGGCGCTTTCCTGTGCTGAGCAGGGAGAACAGGAGGGGTCCAACTCGCCTCAGAGGACTTGGCGAGCAAGCAGGCCATCAATAAGCTTCTCAGGAAACACAGCTTTCCTCCCTTGGATGGGTATGGGGGGACCCCGAGAGCAAGGGTAGGGGTCAGCCATCTCTGCAAAGGGCTGGTTCTCACCTTTGACAAGGGACATCGAGAGTCTTCCTGTCAGGATGAGACAGCAAGACCCCGTGGCCATCAAGCTGCCAGGGAACAGAGCATGGGGACAAACAACAGCAAAGATGTCTGATGCTTTCAGGGCTTGTCACAGCCCCACCCCACAGGCCCTGTCCTCCGAGGGTCAGAACACTCTCTTGCTGTTATGTAGAGCAGGCATAAACTGTCTGGGGGTTACCAAAGAGCTCAGCGTGCTTCTGACAGCTGGGTTCACTTGGGTATTACATGAAATTTACATCTTTCCATAATTAATTCAGCAAGCTTGTTTTTCTATTTTGGTGACACATTCTGCCTTGGGCTACAGAACACATCGATATATATACGGTAAGGAACAGGGTGGTACGATGTAGGCCAAGCGGTCACACGGCACAGCCGGTTCTGAAGGCAGAGCTCGAGGCAGGAGGTAGACCAATGGAGCGACGGAGTGTCTTCTCAGGTCGTCCTGTGTACTCTCCTTGATATGCCTGTTTCACGCCTTTGCCCATTTTGGGACACTCTTTATCTAAATTTAATTGGATTTCAAAAATTCTTGATAGAGTCTATAAACATGTACTTTACCAGGTAACATTTAGGTCTGTGATCCATTTTGAGCTGGGTGTTTGTGTATAATGGCAGCTTCACTCTATGGCATGTGATTTGCCATTTGTCTCACTGCCATTTCTTAAAACTGCTCCTTTTTTCCTGAAGGTTATTCACCATGTCTTTGCATGCACGGCCTCTTCTTGTGTCCTGGATTCCCTACTATCCTGTCATAAAGGTCTTCTTTGGCTCTTCCCAGTGCCTTGCTCTTTTGCCATTCTTTCTATTGCCCTGTCTCATGGTCTTCCTAGCAATTTCCTTATCTCAAATCCCTACGCTGTACTTTCTAGTCCAGTTCTCAAGGATGTGTCCCATGCTCACACTGTCCCAAGTCCCTGCCCACAGATGGTCTCACTTAGTGCACCCTGCTAGTGACAGAACACTACGATTCCTGTAAGGGCAAGGAAGCTAAGACTCAGGAAGACATCTGGGGCTTTCTACTTAGTTCTTTGTGTAATTTTGAATATTGTACATCTCTCCATATATAGTGCGTCCCATACGTAAATGGCTTATCTGGATTGAACCGTGTGTCCCCTGCCCCAAAACCCACCACTCACAGCTCTGGTGACCCTTATGTCCTCAGAGGTTCTTGCCTGTGAATTCCATATACTCTTGGAGTTGGAAATACCAACCTGGCCCATGCTCATACTTGATGTTTGGTTGTATCAGACCTGCCTGGACCACTAGACTGGATCCCTTCTGGTATAAGAACCAAGACTGATACTCCTTTGTGTTCCACCCAGGCTCTAATATGTGTGCCCCCTGAAAGGTCTTCAAAAGCTGAGGTTGTGGTTTTACCTTCCAGTGAGCGTCTTGTGAACCCTCAGTTTGCGCAGCAGTATGTCAGAAATGCTGGGCATCACATCCAGACCGCTCTTCGACTCTTCTTCCTCAGTTGCTGGGGTGAGTTCAGAAGAGACCCCTGGAAAATAAAAGTGCTTCCTTTAGGATGCCTGTTTGAAATCAAACTAGTACTACTGGCAGCTCGCTTCAGGGCCCAGGAAGACTGTCCGCTGCCATGGAAACACTTTGCTGCATGCTAGAGCCCTTATGATTGTCATCTGTCTTACTTTACCCTCATGGTGACCTGAAGAACTGCTTCTCAATCATCCCTTCTTTTTTTTATTTTATTGAGCTCTACATTTTTCTATGTTCCCCTCCCTGCCTCTCCCCTCACCTTCAGCCCTCTCCAAAGGTCCCCATGCTCCCAAATTACTCAAGAGATCTTGTCTTTTTATACTTTCTACTTCCCATGTAGATTAGATCTATGTCTCTCTTAGTGTCTGTGTTGTTGTCTAAGTTCTCCGGGATTGTGGTTTGTAGGCTGGCTTTCTTTTCTTTATGTTTAAAAACCACCTATGAGTGAGTACATGTGATAATTGTCTTTCTGTGTCTGGGTTACCTCACTCAGAATAATGTTTTCTAGCTCCATCCATTTGCCTGCAAATTTCAAGATGTAATTATTTTTTTCTGTTGTGTAGTACGCCATTGTGTAAATGTACCACATTTTCCTTATCCATTCTTTGGTCGAGGAGCATTTAGGTTGTTTCCAGGTTCTGACTATGACAAACAATGCTGCTATGAACATAGTTGAGCACATGTCCTTGTGGCACATCAATAATGCCTTCTTACAGGTGGATAATATCAGGCTCAGTACAGTTGGTAACTTGTTAGAGATTTCAGGCATAGTAAACGGTACAGCCTGACTGCAAACCAACATCTATCTGTCCCCAGTTGCTTCTTCCCATAACTCTCCACTGTGTCAAGTAGGATTGTATGTTTAGTGTTGGTTTCTGGCAACTGGAAACTGGTTGGTTCTTTGGTTATGGTATTTGGGAAAAACCTCTCTATTTGGCAGGCTCTTCAGGGGATATCTTGACTAATAATTTTTTCCCGAATAATTTCAAAAGCACTATCATCTAGCTCCTACCTAGAAATCAGCATCTGGTTTGCCACTAGATAGTAACAGAGGCGGGTATTTTCCAGGATAAGGCTAAGGTCATCAGCCCTGTCACAGATCTCAAAAATACGGATGCCTGCTAGTCAACAGAGTCAACAAACAGCCTTTGCTGCCTCCTGTGATGATGCAGGATCGTATCCGGGAAACAGAGAAAGCAAACCATAAATCTCTCTTCTGCTTGAACAGTTCTTGTACCTCAGCAAACCAGCCCTTTCCTGGATCTGTCCCCTATTTCCCCGTTGCTCTCTAGGGAATCCCATAGTGCATGGTCTCCAGACACCATCCCTTTTCTATACATCTTCTGCTGTGTTGCTGTCTGAGAGACCCAGATGTACTCCAGCAAGGTTAACGCAGGACAATGGCCAACACCCTTGGCATCAACCTTCACATCCATGCAAGATAGACTGGCTGCGATTTACTGTGTACCCATAGCACATTCAGAGTGAATTCAAAGCCTCAGGTCTCTTTCATGTGCGCTGATTCAGGATCCCTATCCTGTACAGTGAGCACTCTGGCTTTACAGGCAGCAATCTACTCCTGTTTTCCTGTCTTCCAGGGCCTCTGGCCTAGCAGTATTCCAAACTTGCTTGTCCATTTTTCAGAATTGTAGGTCAGGCTAGAGATCAGGACTGAAGGCAGAGTTGTAGCAATCATCTAAATGGAGTAAAAGCTGGGATTACTATCACCAAGGGAGACCAAACAGGGAGGGGAGGAGCACACTTAGGTTCCCATTAAATAAGTTTTAAACAGTTCGATCCTTTCAATAACAAAATGGTATTATAGGATCCCTATTATTTCAGTTACTCAAATGAAGGCTACAAGGCCATTTGTCAGGGACAGAACAGCCAGCAGTGCATTCTGGTAGATGTTCCTGTAGCTCTCAGTCAACGCTTGGTTTTTCTCCTGGCATTTATTGATCATTGACAGTTCCACGTGTCAGGTGGCAAAGCTGCCACCTGTGGTCTTATGTATTCACGCACTTCCACCACGCTCAGCAGAGAACCAAGCAGGCAGGGCGCACCTGAAAGTGTGGGTAACTGAAACATCAACTCTAATGTCATGTGAAGAACACACTTGAGGCGTCCGTCTAAAGAAGGCCTTGAAGTTGAGGAGGAAGAAGGGAAAAGAAGATGGAAAGGGGTAAAGAAACTAATTCGGGCTTCCAGCTCCTGTAAAATAGCAATCCCATAACTGGATACCAGAACTAAACACCATCTTCCTGAATGTAACCAAATTAACATTCATCCACACAAACAAACAAAAAACCACCTCTACATGCAACAACATTCAAATACAGGAAAAGGCAGTGCTAAAAATATGGCTAAAAACAAGAATTTCCTAGAAATGAATGTGGCACCCCCACCTTTCACTCTCTTCTGATGGAGTGAGTGGCAGGAGACACGGAAAGCCCCTAACACAGCTACCTCATGCCCACAAGCCCTGCTTCTAGGAAACAGCAAAGTGGCCAGAGTCCTGGGATTTTGTCTGTCTTTCCCTCCCTTTGCTGGGCAGAAGAGTGAATGACTCCTGGGAAGGGTTGGGTCAAGTATGAACAATAGACACCTGCTTAAACTCTTGCTATAATTCTGTCCTAAACTGGGTTCCCAACCCCACCAATCCTCAGCCGTGGTAGCAGAAATATACCAATTTGGCACAATAAACTCAAGTTTTAAACTCTGAACAAAGAAGCAGGAAGCCAGCCCTACAAAAGCCACTCAGCTTGGTCTGCTCTGCTCTGCTCTTCGCACCCAAGCAGCACAGACGCACACACGAGCACCCGGTGTGCAACTAAACTATTGAGGAGGAGGAGGACAGAGAGCTGAGCTGAGGCAGGAGGCAGTAGATGAAATTAAGCTGCCACACACATAAAGAGAAACGGGGAGACCCAGGTAGAAATGACCGGATCATAAAGATTTAAAATGAAAATGAATGACATGGCAACCAGACAAAAATACTAGGGTTAAAAGAGGAAGGAAAGACGGGGAAGGTAGAAGGGAAGGAAGAATGGAAACACACAGGAGGCAGATGTCAGGATGGACACAGAGATGTAAGGAACACAGAAAAATGCAAAACTGCATTTCTGTGCAAAATACATACTGTAAATGCTTAACTCTAGGAGGAATTAGAACCTGAAGAAAAAATCAAAATAAGAAACCAGAACAAGACAAGAAGATCAAACAATTCTTATTTAAAAAAACAAAAAGACCAAGCACAGAATGAATAAGAAATTGAAAATAGATCTAGTCAGTATATTGAAAAATGAGGATTAAAAACAGATCCAACTGCTCTCTTTGACAAGATGGAGGCAGCACTTGGCAGCTCAAAAAAAGAAAGAAAGAAAGAAAGAAAGAAAGAAAGAAAGAAAGAAAGAAAGAAAGAAAGAAAGAAAGAAAGAAAGAAAGATATGGTTTCACTTGGATTAGTGAGGTGGTTAAGAGGGACTGACTTATCATAAAGGATGTAAAGAAGAAAAGAAAGATGGAAGGAGGTGGGTCCTAAGTTGAGCTCTACTGACCATTTCATCTAACAAATAAGCTATTCAAAGACATAATGGAAAGAAATTGTCCTCAGTGGAGCGGAGATGAACTTGGAGATTGACTAGACACATGATGCTTTTGCTTTTAAGGCATGTCTATAAAGAAATGCTACTGCTGTTATTCTTAACAGAAAAAAAAAGACACATACAGGGAACATGAGGGTTAAGGGACACCAAGTCAATATCCATCCTTGCCCTACCTCACCATGCATCCAACACTCAGACACCTCTCTCCTTTCCAGAGTCCGCTAAGATTACTCTGACAATCTGATCCTAAGCTTGCTCAGGGTACTGACTCTGCTTAGCCCACCCCTTGCCATGAAAAGCCCAGTAAAGGAGCAAGATCACTTCCCGTCCACCTTCTACCTCCTGACTGACCCTGGTCCTTTCCCTCTTGACCCTGGTGGTACTGTACCTCCTATGCTAGGGAATCCATGACTATAAACTTCTCTCCTGACAATTATTTCTGGGTCTGCGTGTTTTGCCATATGTGACCCAAACTATGCTGGGTAAAGAATTTAGAACAGTTATCCAAACCCAAAGCATTAATGCCAGAAAAACCCACCACAACTCTAAACCCTTAATGTATTTATTTCCTAATACATTGTCAAAACTAATTTCTTCTCTTTGGAGGAAGTAATTACAGAGATTCAGCAAGTTGCACAGTTTCACTTCACTTTAACTCAAATTCAATTAAATTGTAATATTTTTATTTTGAAGAGTACCTCTAGTATACTCTCTCCTTCCTCCCTACCCCTTCTGTATTTGTGGAAAATGGCCTTTTGGTTCAACAAGGTAATTTTTTTCTCTCTTCTATCTTCCAAGGCTAAAGCCACTGGTTAGAATAAATTTCTTTGCATCTGTATTCTCAGGAAGGTATCTTGCCTGTGTGAGACATCAGACTGGCCCAGCCTTGGGGTATGCAGAAGGACCATCCAGATATCCTGATTCAGACATCCGACCACCCCTTAGATAGCATCAAATGTTAAAGTTGTTTTGTGATTTATTATAATAACTCTGCCTACCCTTGGATTTCCTCACATAGATAGTGAGGGTAAGTCCATTCATTCATGAGTTATTTCCCTAATTGTTGAATAATTACTATGTCCCAGGCAAGGAGGGCTTGGAGCTAAAGATAGATTCCTTACTGAGCAAAACCATCACACAGCTGTCCCTCTTATTGCTTAAGAGGATGGAGATTAATTAGAGGAGAATCCAAAATGGCAGCTCAGTGGGCAAAGAAGAAGAGAAGAAACCCCTCCATAAAGAGGGGAAAGTGTGTTCTCAGCTGACAGATGGAGGACAGAGGAGCTGCAGAAGGAAAGGCCAATGTTGACAGCTCAAGAGAGGGCTCTAGACAATGCTCAGGAGGTGAATGGCACTAACCACAGAGCCTTGTAGGGCTCTCGAGGGTCCGGTGCTCACCCTGGGAGCAGAGTGAGGCCTCCAAAACAGAAGTGTGCTGCAGACTCTGGATGTGTGCTGCAGACTCTGGATGTGTTCTGCAGACTCTGGATGTGGTGTGGGCTGTCAAGGAGCTGAGAATGTGGACTGAAGGTCCCACTAGGAGACACCTGAAACACTAGTGGATGCTGGGAAAAGGCCATCTCCTTGATAGTATGGTTTGAGCCCCCACTTTTGTATCATACTCCCAGATAACCACCAAGGAGTGGCCATAGCAGCCTCTTATCTCTGTCTTGAAATAATGACCAAAGAGCAACGCATTATGTAGACTGATTCCTGAGAAGGGAACAGGTTGAATAGTTGGGAAGGTCAGATTTATCAGGGAAAAGAATGCTCAGAAACTGAGAGTTAAGCTTCTGAAGACCCCAGAATGCTCTGATAAGGACTTATCCTGTCTCCCAAGAATGGCCAACAAACCTCATTAGAGATTCAAGTCGCGCCTGGAAATATTATCTGAACCAGAGCTCAGGGCACTCCTAATCCTTTTGTTCTGGGTACAGGGTGGGAAGAGGTCTGTAGATGGCTGCAGCCTAACGCTGTCCTGTCACACATGGTTAACAAGATAGAGTCCCATGGGCCAGCAACAGTCATCACAATGAATGTCAGGGTCTAACTGAACTAAAGACTAAGATCCACAGAACAGGACACCTGCGCAGTGAGGGCTGTAGGGACCGTAATTATCCTACTACAGAGGCAAGCAAACTGAAGTGCCCAAAGAATAGGAAAGCCGCCCAAGGCTCAGCATCAGCAAATGAAGGAACCAAAACTTCTAGTCACCCGCACCCTAGGCCCGAGAGAATGCAGGAGGAGGTGTTCATTTATTGAACACCCACCGGGGTTAATTTTGTTTTCTTTTTTTAAAAAATGTTTTTGTACATGTGTACATGCATGTGTGTGTGTGTGTGTGTGTGTGTGTGTGTGTGTGTGTGTGTGTGTGACGGGGGATAGGTACCAACACTTACACAGCAAGCACTTTGCCCACTGAACCAACTTTCCAGCATAGTTTTCTTTTTTAAATTGGGTGCTTACAGGAGTCAAATTCACTTACCTATTCATAAAACTCAGTGATTGACCATTAATATTAGATAGAGATTTTGCTACATGCTGTGTATATCTAGATTAACATAATTTTGTGGGAAAGTTTGACTAGACACACACAAGTCACACACATACATGTGTGAACCTTTTAGTTCACCCGTTTTACTTATGGGACTACTTTCCTTAGAAAATAAGCATTTCTATAATATGTAAGAGAATGTTCATTAACCATGGTTTATAGTAGAAAAAAATGATGGGAAATAAATATCTATCAGTTTAATCTGTATTTTAAAGATTTAAAGCTGCATAGGCATTAAGTGGGAAACTGTCTAGGTATATGGTTAAGTTGACAAGATGTTGTGGCAGGTGCCTAGCCAGCCACTAAATCTGTCCTCATGGAAGGAGCTTGAATGTGGCTCAAGAACGGCTACCAGGCCGGCAACCGCACTCCCAGCTTCTTTTGCAGTTGGTGCAGCCGGTGCAGCCACGTCACCACAGAGCTGAAGCAGGAAGAGGGCGTTACTGTCCACGCCCTGCTGGAATCGCTCACTCTTTCCCCTCTCACGGGAGTTGAGAGTGTTGCCAAATTAATAAAGAACACAGAGGTGCAGAGACGCACGTCGCCTCTCATGTGCAGGAGGACAACCAGGACATGGTAAACCAGATAAAATAAAAGTAACGCAGGAAGTTGAGCTGTCAATTCAAAAAGGAAAGCTGTTCTGCAAAGTGGTCACATCTGGATTCTGATCCTGCTTCTGCAGTTCAGAGACACACCACCATGGCCTTCACAAGCCTCAACCTCTGTGTGTGTCCCTCGACTACAGTCAGGCTGCTTCTCATGGTTATTGTGAGCACTGAGTCTAACAGGGTCGGATACTCAGCATAGCGCCTGGCACGCAGGGATCACTCCAGTTTCTGTCACTCTACCAGCCGCTGGAGTTAGCATTCTACCATTCAGTAGCAGTATTTATTGTGCAGGAAATATGCATCACCAAGTCACATTCATCTGCACCACTAGTGATCAATCAGAAAATCCAGTGAACTAAGAGTCTTGGTGACCAACAAACAAGTGAAACAAGGTAACACAGAATGAAGCAGGAGCCATATGAACAGAACATTAAACACTCCAGAAGAGATGAAAGAAATATCTAAATAGATCCAATTGAGAACTGAATGTTAGCAAACTAACGGTTTATAAATTGTAAAGCAAGTAAAACTTGGACAGTCCTTCCATCTTGTGCAAGGTGCACAAGATGGTGGAAATTCAAATGTGGAGGAGGCATGTAGATGTCAGGAAATGTAAAACCCCATTCACTTCCGGTACATAAGATTCCTGTCTCCTAGCTCCTTTCTCATTCTGTGATCTTTGATTTGATTCTGTCTAGAATATTAACAAATACATTGCAGAAGAAAAGTAGCAAGGGAGGACTAATCCCACTACACAATAGAGCATAGTCTCATTAAAGCCATGATTAAAATGTGCCATCTTGACCAGAATGAAACAGAGCCAGCTGGGTACGGTGGCACATATCTGTAATCCCAGCATTCAGGAGGCTGAGGCATAAGGATTGCTAGTTCCAGGTCAGTTCAGGCTATAGAATGAGACTTTGTCGCAAAAAGAAAAGAAAAGAGGGAAGGAAGGAAGGAAAAGAAAAACAAACCACCCACTAAAACAATATAAAACAAAAGAAAATAAACATAACAACAACAAATAGGACCCCTGCTCCCACATATATATATTAGTATAACATATGACTGTTTAAGTCACAAAGAAATAAAAATACTATTAAAGTGCTTTTGAAGTAATGAACTCTTTAAGTCTTAAAATACCTATATTCTTAAAATGAAGCTCAGAGGGCATTCAATACCATTGGTCTAATAATATTGGTCTAAATAATGAGTTCCAAGCTATATTTCAAATATATTCAAGAGATATATTTCATATGGATAGGTGATCTTTAAACACTTCAAAGACCTACAGAATATGGCCATTTAAAATGTTTGAATAACTTCGAATTCTTTGGATGTGAGACTTCATGTCAAAAATCCAAAATACAACAGCAACAAAAAGATGAAGTCAGAGGTATTAGCAAAATAAACACAAGTAACTGAAACTATAAATATGTGAAGCAGGCATGTGCAGCCACACATATCATGTATGCACACACACACATATAATAAGCTAAAAAGTTTTTAAATATTGGAGGTTGGAAAGATGGCTCAGGAGAGATATAGAAATGATGGGGAAAAGGTAAATTATTGAATCTACTTTAATCCAAAACACAACTTTTAATCTCAAAATACATAGGTATGGATTTTGGTTTACTGACACAAATTTAAGGTCAATTTTGTTATACTTTATATATACATATTCTACTCTTGGTTAATGTATTATGCTTGTGCAGGGCATTTAAAAATGTAATGTATAGTTAAGAAATACAAATTAATAGTCATCTTTAATAGTCAAACCTATAGTCATGTTAGTTAGGTTTATACAGAGATATATTTCATATGGATAGGTGATCTTTAAACACTTCAAAGACCTACAGAATATGGCCATTTAAAATGTTTGAATAACTTCGAATTCTTTGGATGTGAGACATCTGTTCCTGGCAGCAGCACTTACTTCAAGAGGATGGTGGGCATCAAAGAAGCTCCCTATGGAATTTGCTTTCAATGTGGCAAGACTAGCCATTTGGGCAAGAAATTGCTCTGGACTGTATATGTCATAACAGTAAACATGAGGACTCATAGGAAAATGACTGTTGAACTTGCCAAAACAAGGTGAAGCAATCCTTCAGAGTTCTTGCTTCATGAAAGAGTCTGCCAGACATTCTGTAGGACTCAGAGGAAAATGACTGACAAACTGCCAATAAAAGAGGAGAGTTTCAAATTTTCTGCTTCACTGAGAAGTCTGTCAGACACTCTAGGGCTATAGGCTGAAGATGGATGCCCCATTGTTATAGAAGAACTTTGGGTGACTGTCCAGGCAGCAAGATGTCTCTGCCATTTATAGAGTTTTGGAAGTTGCTTGCAATGCACTGCTTGTTTACTTAGATAATATTATATCCTTCTGGAGTCTTTGATGGAGTTGAAGACTAGGTAGTTATAATTATAGCTTTCCTTAGTTATGATAAAAGATAAATTAGATACAAAACATCAGACTCACAAAGATAGGATAGATAATAGAGTATTTTCTTTAATTTTGCCAAATACAAATAGACTAAATATTATAACTAAATTTTTGCTTGATACCTGTTTTGTTATATATAATTTTACAATGTTAAGTTAAAACCTTCCTTTTTAATTAGACAGAAAAGGGGAGGTGATGTGGGATGCCCTACTGTATTCTGTGAATATGTTTTATTACCATTGGTTAGTAAAGAAGCTGATTTGGTCAATAGCCAGGCAGAAATCTAAGAGAGCCACAGGGAGAAAGAAGGCAGAGTCTGGGAGACACCAGCAGCTACCTGAGAACCAAGATGTGAGGTAAGAAGCCATGAGCCTCATGGTAAAATATAGAATAATAGAAATGGGTTAATTTAAGGTGTAAGAGCTAGAACTAATAGGCCAAACAGTTTGTAATTAATATGAAGCCTCAAAGTGGTTATTTGGGAACTGGCAGTCAGGAGAGAAATGTCCAGCTACACAAAGAGTACTGGCTGCTTTTGGAGAGGATCTGAGTTCGAATCTCAGTACCCACAATGCTGCCTCCAACTGTCTGTTTCTCTAGTTCCAGGAGATCCAATGCCTTCTGGTTTCTGTGGGCCCTGCACAAATATGGTATACAGGCAGGCAAAATGCCCATTATTGTAAAATAAGATGAAATAATTTTAAACATTGAGAGAAAACATTCAGACAAAGCAGCATTCACGTTATGCACAGATGCCACATATATTACTTACAGCCAAAAACATAATCTAGGCCCCAAATGGATAGATATAAAGCAAAGAAGCTGCTACCAGAAAGAAAAATTTAACTTTGAGCATGCTAGAAAATCAACTGAAATAAAAACAAAAGTGTCATTTTACAGCAATAATAATAATGGCATTATTACTGTCATCCTTTACATTTTTGTTTTGAAATATGGAGTCACTCTGTAGCCCAGACTGGCCTCAACTTGGAGTCCTCCTGTCCCAGCCTCCTGCCTGCTAGGATTACAGGCATGTGCCCCAGCCCCATGCTCTACCTGGCCTCTCTGCCCCTGTGAGGAAACACTTACCCAAGCGACAAGGGAGGGAAAGGTTCATTTGGCTTACAGGTTACATACAGTCCCTCATCGTCGAGGGCAGAGGCTCAAGGTTACCTGGAGGAACACTGCTTACTGGCTTGCATTTCAATTGACTCCAGATCCAGTCAAGTTGACAGCAAAGATCAGCCACCATACCTGGATATAACTGTCATTATTATTAATCACCTGTTTCTTACTCTACTATATTCTGGCCAGAAGGACCAAATCAAAATAAAATTCAGAAACTGTCATGCTTAGAAGAAAAACATACACAAACATTTGGGACATTTGATAAAAGGTGAGTATTTCTACACACAGACCCAGAGACTCTCAAGTCTGAGAATTTATCCCAAGGGAATTCTTTTTTTTTTAAGATTTATTTATTTATTATGTATACAACATTCTGCCTCCATGTATGCCTGCATGCCAGAAGAGGGCGCCAGATCTCATTACAGATGGTTGTGAGCCACCATGTGGTTGCTGGGAATCGTACTCAGGACCTCTGGAAGAGCAGCCAGTGCTCTTAACCACTGAGCCATCTCTCCAGCCCCCCAAGGGAATTCTTTAAAAGAAAAAAAGAAATAAAATAAAACAAAGCAACCCCATAAGCACAAAGACAAAACTGTTTATAACAGATGGAGAACTATAAACATCGGAAATATTTTACAATAGAGATGGTCACACAGAAAGAAATATGAACCATTCAACAATAAATACAAAATCTAAATACATCTAATTAGTTATAATAACTTCAGTGAAACAAGTCTTCAAAAGGAAGTTATATCTTTACCATCAAACTGACTTTGGAAATAATAATAAAGCTGTGATGTTAATAAAGCTGTGATGGGCTATGTATAAAAGCTGCTTAAAGGATTTCTTTATTTTATGTGTGTGAGTGGTTTGCATGCATATGGACCATATATGTGCCTGGTGTTGGAGGAGGCTAGAAGAGGGTGTTGGTGCCCTGGAACTAAAGTTACAGACAGTTATGAGCTGTCATGTGGATGCTTGGAAGTAAACCCATGTCCTCTGCAGGAACAGCAAGTACTCTTAACTGCTAAATCATCTTTCCAGCTTCATGTATAGAAAATCTTAAGAGGTTTTTCTAGTGTTTTGATAAAAAAATAAAAGTGAAGAAATACATATTTAGAAGGATACCTCTAAATATGGTTAATGTTTTGTGTGTATGTGTATTTATAAATGTATGTGGTTTATACCTATGTATATGTACAAAGGGTAGAGGAAGATGTTGCATGTTCTTGATCTGTCATTTTTTGCCTTACGCCTTGTGGTTTCTGGAGGTGAGATGGCGGTCAACAAACCACATTAGTCCTCCTGTCTCAACCCCTCATGGCTCTGATGTTACAGGCATGTGTTGTGGCTACAACTGGCTTTTTAAGTTGGTGCTGGGAACCCAAACTCAGATCCTCATGTTTTTATAGTAAGCACTCTTACCCCTGAGCCATCTCCCTAGTTCCAAGATGGTTTGTTTGTTTGTTTTGGCTTCTTATGTCAGGGTCTAGCTACACAGCCCCGGTTGTCCTGGTTGAGGACTGTAGAGCTGGTTGACCTTGAACTCACAGAGATTTTCCTGCCTCTGCCTCCCGAGTGCTGGGATTAAAGGCATTTTGCCACCACACCTGGCTCAAGATGGTTAATTATTTTTTATAAAAATAATTCCGTCACTTAAAAATATTTTCCTGGAGATTTTACCACTAGGAGCCTGGCTAACATTGAGTAGGTGTTAGTCATTGTACTTCAGCCCAAAACTTTTCATTGCCAGTGATCCCCCGAATAAGCTCATGTGGCAATCTATAAGATGACTGACACCAGCCATGGACAATGTGGGGAGTGTGCCCTTCCAAAGGTGCCCCATGAAGCCTGCGCCCACTGGTGCTCACAGGAGAAAGGCAGAAGTTTCCAGAAAGTGGTCCAGGAGTCACCACTCTGCTCCCCATAAACTGGCCTCCTCTGGATTAGTTTGTCTAAAATGAAATGAAGCTAATACATGTTTCAGAAGTGTTCCTGTGATGGCAACACCATGTGACGAGGTCAGTAGCTCTTTGGGCCTCAGCTTCTCTAACAGTAAGATGAAAGCAAAAATTCCTCCTCTAAGTTTCCTGGGAGAAGATTAAATCTGAGTCTCAAATGACTTTGAGTCTGCAAAATGCTAGAGAGAATTTACTAGAATGACATTAAAAGAAGTAGGACAAACAGTGTATGGCTTCATTTATGTGAGGGACCTAGAGAAGGCACAAGGCACAGAAACAGGAAGTGGAATGGTGGTAGCAATGGGCTGGGGGAGGGGGCATGGGCAGCTGGTGTCTCATGGGTGTGGAATTGCAACTGAGGAGAATGAAAAGGTTCTGTGGATGGACAGTGATGGCGGCTGCACAATATACCATGACTGGACTTAAAGCCACAGGCTGAAAATTATTAAAATGGAAAAGTTAATTCTATATATACATTATACACAACATTCTATACATCACCACTTAACAAATACCAACCAAAGCAAAGATGAGCTATAGACATCAATACCAAATAAGCAAGGAAAGGAGGCATTTGAGAGCAGGCGGACTTGCCCGCTGCTTTACCACAGCTACAAGGATTCAGAGGGGAGGGGGATGGCAACAGAGCACAGAGAGTGTCTACCGGGTACCTGGGGAAGAGGGAAGGACAGAGAGCCTGCCCTTCTAGAAGCATCCCTCCAAATACCTTCATTCTTTTGACTATCATGAAGCACTCTGGTTAAGGCTGCTTTTATGTAACTACCTCAGAAACTCCTCTGTGAACTCTTACAACCTCATCCATTGGTTCCTTCATAAATGCTTATTCCAGGCCTGTTAGTGCCAGGCACCATTGTAAGCATGGAGCCTACAATATGTGTGCAGACACACGCGTGTATACACAGATGTAGCCCAAGACAGAAATACTGGCTCTTGTGCCCTGCTTTAGGGATCTTGACATGTACCAGGTGCTGCTCTAGGCACACTGTAAATACAGTTCAGTTCATGTGCTCTTCTTGACAATGTTTGAAGCAACTATGACAGCCCCGTGTTACAAGGTGGGGGTGGGGGTGAGGGCTGGGATTGGGTCCAGTGAGGCCAGGCAGCTTGTTCAGCCAGGGGCAGAGCCAGGATGGACAGCTGTGGCTCATACTGGGGCATTCGTGAACTCAACAAGAACAGACTAAGGCAGAAGCAGGGAGGGTCCAGCCTCTTGCCTCATTTTCAGAGAAGTGTGGTAAGAGTGTGTGAGGCAGTGGAGAGCAAAGCCTTGGAGGAAGGGATGTGTGGCCACCCAGTAGGGCAGGGCTTGGTGGTGACAGCAGATTAGAAAGAGGGAGCTCTGGTGTCTTGAAAAGAGGAACCGATCTATTTGGGTGGCTTCCTGGGTGCGAGGGGAAAGGCAATGTCAAAAGTTCAGACATGGGGCACTTTCCAGACCCACTGTCACTAGCAGGCCTGGGGGTGGTAGTGGCAGGAAGGAGACAGACTTGGGCATGCTCTGCCTCTGTGGGTTAGTCAATTGGCTTCCCTCATTTGTGCACAAATACTGATGGGAAATCTACTGTTCACACTTAGAATGCTCTCAACTAGGTGGGCTAACCAGCCCTGGGAGGGCGGGCAGGGAGGGAGGACGGGCAGGGAGGGAGGACGGGCAGGGAGGGAGGACGGGCAGGGAGGGAGGACAGGCAGGGAGGGAGGACGGGCAGGGAGGGAGGACGGGCAGGCCCCAGCAACCCTACCTTTGTCCTGCTCTGCGGCCTCACTCAGTTCGGGAAGCTTGAACCCCACCAGGTTCTGGTTTCTCATCATGATATGTTCCTTGGAAGAAGAGGAAGAAACACAATTCAGATGACGCCACCAGGCTAGACACTTTTCTTTGTCCCCTAGTGGCTCTGTAACCACTCAGCCTTATATGGGCTTCCAAGGACAGTGACCAGAGTGGGTGAATTGGCATGACAAGGTATGGTGAGGCCAGAGGGGCACAAGGTCCTCTCCCCGTCCATAAAAGGGCCTGAAATGCCACCATTGGGTTAAGAACTACCTCCATCATGACTTGCTTATTAAAGGAGTTCTGGGCCTCAGGGAAGTGAGCTGCCCAGCCTGACTGTGGGGGAAGTGTGTAGGGACTGTGTAGTCCCTAGGGACTAAGGACTTTGGGGACAGTAAGGTCCTGGATATGCATGCAACCGCTTCTGGGAGTAAGTCTTGAATAACTCCTAGCTGGCAGCAGCTTCCTGCCCTGCTCTTCTGTGTAAGTGACACTCCTTCCTCAATGACCTTTGTGGCCTGAGAGTCGTTGCCTGGGGAACTGAGCAGGCAGACCTAGTTTGAGGGTGGATCCAGTAGGCCACTCTTGCTCCAAGCCAATTCCTGTCAGACTAGGGCCCTCTAGTGGGATGCCTGAGTTCTCTCCTGGTCCCTGGTGCTATCCAAGGGTTTTCAGCCTCCCAGGTGACAGAAGCCACTTGAATGACTGGCCTCTGAGTAAAAGAGGAAAGAAAGATGCCAACAGAGAATACTCAGGCTCCAAACAGAACCGAGGCCTCCCCAAGCTGATATACTCAGCAAGCCAGAGGTCCAGATCCCATCAGCTGCCATCACACTGGACAGCATGAAGTGTGTGTGCTCGGCTGCCAGACCAGCAGTGGCATGAAGTTCCAGGCTCTCTGCAACTTCCTTTGCTGAGTGAGCGTGCCCTAAAGGGGTGTGGGGAGTTCTGGGGTAGTGGCTTATTCTCCCAGCATTTGAAATCCATGAAGGTGAATCCTGAGATGTCTGCCCTTCATTTCCACTTGCTTTCATGGATGTGGGATGTGGCCCATGGTGGATGGCTCTGCCTGGCCTTGTTCTAAGCTACCAGGTACCCTGAGCTCTGGATTAGAGGATGGGGGTTCTATGTGAATTGTTAATCTTCCTAAGTCTCTACCCTAAAACATCATAGATGATCATGATTTTCTATCTATCTACTCAGCCATTCATTGTGCAGTAGAGCAGTACCCTGACTGACCACTGTCCCTAGCTTGATGACCAATGGAAGTTGAGGACACCATGGACACTGGAAGAAATTCACCATGGAGGAGCAGTCCTGTGTTGACATTGTCATGGTGGTTCCTGGGTCTAAAGCCCTTGGTTAATAGGTACCAAGAAGGCAGGCTGAATACCATTACAAAAAAAGAAAACCTGCTTATCCTGGTCTTGCCCAATTCTAGGCATGACCAGGATACTCCATCAAAGGCTCTTGTCACCAATTCTAGTTAGAGGAGGAAGGCAGCTCAGGATAAGGAGTTCATAAATGACCAACTTCCCCTGAAGTGTGGCTAAGTGTGACCACTATGTCTTAGGCTGACTTCTATCTATTAACAGAGCAAAAGGCACCCGAAGCTGCTGCTATGGAGATGTAACACTGATGGGACTCGTTGACGTCAAAGCTGCCCTGTCCCAGAGTTCAGCATGAGTGCAAAAGTCTGTAGCTCATGGGGGATCTGGCATGGCCACACTGCAGCAGGGCAGGAACCCACCTCCCGAAGCTTGGTCAGTTTCTGCATGCGCACCGGCTGTACTTGTATCTGGAAGTCTTTGAGCCCAGGTGGCTTGGCTAGGTTAGCTTTGCCTGGAAACCGCTTCACTTCCTCTGCCAGAGGGAGCTTGGCAAGTACCTTCTGCAGCAGGGGACCAGGTTCTTCAGGGCTGCTGTCCCAAGAGACTCCCCGTATCAAGGGGGGGCGGGACACAGGGGGCCGCAGCTCAGCTTTGGGACCAGCCTTAGGCCCCACAGGCTCTCCAGCAGAGCCTTGTCCCTGCGGATGTGGAGATACAGTTCCTCCTGAGCCCTGTACTGCACCTCTGGGCAGAGGGCTGCCTTCCCTGGCTGTCTTCTGGGGCTGCCTCCCGATTTCCATCTCAGCAGGGCCAGACTGGGGGCTGTTGAGGGCCATTTTCCCACTGATGCTTGCTGCTGAAGCCTGAGCCATGGGCGTGGCCTCCGGATGCTGATGGGGATCAAAGTTTTCCTTTTGTTCTACTCTAAGTTCTTTGGATTTCTCTAGTGTGGGAGAGCGAGGAGCCAGTCTGCCTTGAGACACTTTCCTCTGGTCATTCTGCTTCCGGTCAGCTAGCCCTTTGGAGACAATCTGAAAGAGACAAGGTAGAGTTGGGACCCTGGGGACAGGCTGAGACTCAGAACCTGGACAAGGGGCTTATTTATGTATTTGTAGGAGAGTCCCAGCTTTCCTGCACTTTGAGCTGAGATGAGCAGCTCATGTCTGATTGTGGCTGGATTTGGGGGTACAGAATTACCCTTCTGGGGTGTGTGCCTTACCTCTTTCCCTCTCAAACTTCCATCTCAGAAGACAGAGGAGTCTTCTGCTTGCCCAGCACCCATCCTCTACTCACCCCCCCCACATCTGTAGGCTGCCCAGGGGCCAGCCTAGGTTTCTGACACAACATTTCCCACATTCAGATCATTGCAAAGCAAGCAAAGTGCAAACTCACAGGCTCTCCGAGGTGAGATGAGGAGATGTCGACCTCATGCCCCTTTTGCTGAGAAAGAAAACACAGGTCAGCAGCTGTGGGAAGAGGCCTGTTCCCTCTTGAAGCTTAGCAAGGTGTAAATGTG
This sequence comes from Ondatra zibethicus, assembly GCA_004026605.1. Lineage (NCBI taxonomy): Eukaryota > Metazoa > Chordata > Mammalia > Rodentia > Cricetidae > Ondatra > Ondatra zibethicus. The sequence goes on from PVIU01004324.1 coordinate 90,609, forward strand.
CCCCCACCCTTCCACCTCCCTCACTCAGGGCTTACAGAGAGTCCAAGGATGCTAGGAACAAGAGATCTACTGGCATAGAAGGAGCACAGGCGTGTAGTTACCTGTGGTGGTCCTCCCGGCAAAGGGGACTGCGGGCCACTGCACGTGTTGAAACCTGCAATGGGCCAGCAAAGGTAAGTGATGCCCATCACCTAGTTCTGTAGCTGTCACCTTAACATCAACCCCTGTTCCCCCAACAAGTACCTCCCCCAAAAACCTCTTTGAGCCATCCACTGTAAGGCCTGGCAGCCAAAAACACTGTTGTTGCTCGCCTGCCAACACTGAATCACCATAGAAACCAAATAAGGAAACTGAGTCATGGGGGACCTGAAGGTTTGATCACCAGGAAGCATCTGTGCATATAGGGTTCTGGGCTTGTCCTCCAACACTGACAAGGGCAGGCTGCCCACATGGTACTCTGGTGCCTTGGGTGTGGCTCTGGACACAACCCAAAAAGGAAGAGACCAAAACGCATTCGAGGCTTGGAGATGTAGCTCAGTGGCAGAGTGTTTACTGGGTAGCATGTGTAAGGACCTAGGTTCAACCCCCAGGACCACAGGAACAAACAAAACTTATAGTGGTCCAAACAAAAGGATTCAAATCAATATGTGATGACGTGAAGGGCCCATCATAGGCCCCTTCCTGTGACCTCAGCCCTATCCTCACTCAGCCTGTCTCTTGCTGCCTGCCATATTATTTCCAATCCTCAGAGCCTGTACATATACCCCCATTGCAGGGGGTGGGAGGTCAGCCTCACCTGGTGGTGTGGAGATGGTGAGCGAGCAGCTTCTAGAGGGTGCAGGAGAAGCTCCAGGGCTGAGGTTTGGGGAAACCGCTGTGGAAACAAACACCTGGCTGGCATTCGTGAAGGGCTAGGACTTCTGCCACGTAACAAATGATTCTCTCAGGGAGATTTCACCCCTGGGAACCCGGACTGCCTTGTCAAGGTCAGGGGCTGGTTCTGCATTGCCATATAAGGCTCCTATTACAACCCAATTTTTGCTATGGCCAGCCCAGCTGAGGGGCCCTCAGGTAATTTCCAGTATGTGGGATCACATCCCTTAGCCTGCTGGACCTGAGCTCAGAGAACTTTCCAGAAACTGAGGACCTGGCATAGTTTGACAGGAAAAGCATGCACAGTTGTACTTTCTAGATGCCATCGGACCACTCTGATTTCAATGCTCTCCTTGTCCCCCAAGGCCGTTCAGACTAGTCTAAAGCCCACATCATCTTTGCGCACAGGAGAGGGACCACAGCACAGCATGGTAGAGGGTCCCGGGAAAAATCATCTCTCTAGCCCAGAAATTCCCTCAAAGTCTGTCTCTTTTCCAGAATTGGAGATCAGGGCCCAGGTCAATCTTCTCAGACCTTTGCTGGGGAGATGCCCACCATGGAGAGGGTGATTCCCACAGCAGAGACCAGGCTCTGCCGTGCAGGGCCATGAAAGGGTCCGTGCATATGGGAATCACACAGGGTTTCTCTGCATGAGTGCTAAGGGCCTAGGCATTCATGAAGGAGAGTTGCTGAGACCAAATAAGAGCACTGGCATCATGTGGAATGGCAGTTGTCCACACATGGGGGAAGGCCTAAATGCAAAACACAAGAGAGTTCTGAAGTAGAGATGGTTAGGTGTTTTGGAACTATGGAGGCTGAGCACAATGGCTTCTTGAGGGGTCATCTCTGCAAGGCTTGGGCCTTCTAGAACCTGGAAGCAAAGGGGACAGGCCACCTGTAGCCCACCCTCTGGGAAACAAGGTCCCCTCATCTGGGACGTGATCTTCCCCTCCCTCCCCTCTGCCTGGCCTCAGAGGGGCTCAGGGCAGCTACCTGTCCTGCCGCTGGTCCTGCCCTACCTGATGGGGAGTCTCCAGGGCTGCTCCTTGATTTCCTCCCGCGGCGGGCCAGGAATCGCTCACTCACCGACTTGGCTTCTTCCAGAAGTGCCAGGTTTTTCTTCTTGTCCTCCTCTGAGATGCTGATGTCTGGCAGCTGGTCATTTACCAGGTCAATGACGTGTCCCGTGGGGTCTGAAGAAAGAGAATGGGCTCCCAGTGAGAGTCAACTGTCCTTAGAGGTCCTGCAGCCTCAGAACTCAGCTATATGCCCATGTCGGGGTGGAGGGCATGGGGACAGATAGTGACTTCCTCAGTAGGCCTGCCTCTGTCTTGAGGCTATCAGAAAGGTTCATGAAGTACACTTTGGTTCCCAGAGTTGTCCTAACTCTGCTCTAAAGGGGGTCCTGCCTTCACACTCTGTTTCTCTACAAGCTAGTTAGTCACTGTGTAGCTAGGGACAAAGCTCAAAGCTGCTGTCCCAAGCCCCAGCTGCAATCCCATGGTCACCTTTCTCCTGCTCAACCTTTCCCAAACTGCCCCTTCTCCAGAAGTGCCCTGGGTGCTGAGTGGGTGACACTATCTCCTTGCTGGGAATAATGGTCACTCCAGGCATCCCTTTGTTCTTCCTCGGTTTCCGTGTCTAAGGCCTGGCCCAGGAGTAGCATCTACCTATATTGTCCCTGGAGCCTGTTCCCATTTCTATTCCTCTCATAAGCTCTTACTTGAACAACTACATCAGCCCCCGAAAAGCCTCTGCCTTCAAGCCAGTCTCTTTGCCCGGCTGTCTGTTGCCTATAGAGCGACCTATCTAGCCACCATGTCTTATCACACTGTTCTCCTGCTTCACCCCATGGAAACCACTCAGAGTTCCCAGGGTCACATCTAAGCAGGTCACCAACTTTGCTGGCCCTACACCCTGCTTCCAAGACCTTGTCCCAACTCCAGCCCTTCTGTGGTTGGCTCCCAGTCTGTTTCCCCTGCCTCCATTCATGTCCCTCCCAGAAGTGGCTCTTCATTTTCACTAGGGGAAACCCTCTGAATCACCATCCCCAGCCATATCTCTGCTTCAAGAGACAAGGCTGAGTAGGAGTGGGTCCTAAGCCAGCTTTGGCCAGTCAAGCAATGCCATCCAGGCAGCCAGAGGAGTGGGCTAGCAATGACTAGATGAGACTTGTGAGAAGCAGTCGTGGGAACTGAGAGGGAAGAAGGGCTTCACAGATGAATCTGAAGAACTGAGGTGCAGCCAGCCGTTTGTTCCCATGAGTGGAAAGTCTTCCCCGGAAGGAGACTCACACATTGAAGATGAGATGGAAAGGTACAATAGCTAAGAAACAAATCCAATACCTGGACCCCACAGTTCCTGGAACCATAGACTCTGATGGAGGAGGAGACGGTGGTGGAGGAAAGCAAGGAGAGGTGGGAAGGAGAAGGGGGAGGAGAGGGGAAGAGGATCGCACTGTTCTAGAGCAAGCTACTATGTGTTGGGCTCCATCATTTGCCGTGGTTGTGACACATAGGCCCAGTACAGTATCTGGGCATTTGATTGCCACAGTGCTCTGTGGGACTCCTGCTTCATCCACCTAGAGCACCATCTTTCCCTCCTGTGCACCCATCTCTTTAAGGGGAAACTCAGATATCGCTTTCCCTGGAATGACTGCACATCCCCACCCTCCTCTGGGAGAAGTGGGCCCCTTCCTACCTTGGTTTTCTTAGCTCTCCCATGAACCAGCCTTTATCAACACCAACTCATTTCCCAACCCTCTTAAACAGTGTAATCAACACTGAATACAAAGACCAAGTCTATGTGACACCTGTCCTTTAGTAGTCCCATGAAGGTATGTAAAACCATTAGTAGGAAGCAGCAGGGGATCATAGCCACCAGTCTTTCACATGGGCACACTCCCACCTGGGCATGTACCTGCCCAGTAGTACAGCCCCTTGACTCTGCCCCTTGAGCCCACTGCTGAGTGTCACTTTTCTGTCTTTGCTGACTTCCTCATCTTCCTCTTTCATTCTGACACTGAAACTAGACATCATTGCAGCTGGACCCAGACATGGAGAGGCTGATCTCTTCTACCTTTGGGCTTGGGGAGAGGGAACGAGGCTGAGTGTGACTAAGCTCAAGAGCTTGCTATTCAAACACATCCTCATATAAAACAAGCCCTTACCCACAGAAGTCAGCGAAGCCGTGGAGACCTTCAGATGTCGGTGGGAAAGCCTTCGGTGGGGGCTGGGAGCTCTGAAAGACAGGACATGGTCATCCTGTTAGAATATCTGCCCGGAGATGGACAAATGAGATGCCTCTACAGTCTCTCACTGTCATCTTATAGGCACAGGCCCTCTGACTGTCACCTTGGGAGCATGTTAAATGGATGAATTCCCAGACTGTATGCCAGTCTCCCACCTCAGAGCCCCCAGGAGCACCACTGATTCAGCGAATCTCTATGCCACTCTGTTGCCCGCTCTCAAGAGATGAACTTTACTGCACTATTTACTGTGTATGAGGACCCAGACTCTGTGTAGAGCTGTCGTCTGTGGAAACCTCATGAAACATGCATAGGGGCTGGTAGAGACACGCATGAGAATATCAGAGCACGGTTTCGCTGCCCTGAAAACGTGAAGCTTTTTGTTGTTGTTGTTGTTTTGTTTTGTTTTTGTTTTTTGAGACAGGGTTTGCTGTGTACCCTTGACTGGACACCAGGCTGGCCTCAAACTCACAGAGATCCACCTGCCTCTGCTGGGATTAAAGGTGTGCACCACCACTGCCTGGCTACATGAAGCTCCTTTTAAAGATTTGTTTTTAATTCTGTGTGTGTGTACATGTGTGTGCAGATGCATGAGGAGGCCAAGGCATCAGGTTCTCCTGGAACTGGAGTTACAAATAGTTGCAAGCCACCCAAATAAATGGTGAGAACCAAACTCAGGTCCTCTGCAAGAACCATGTGTGCTTTTGACTGCTGAATCAACTCTCCAGCCCCAAGAAGCTGTCTTAAATGTCTTCACAATTTTATTCAGCTTTTCCACCTCCTCCCATACTGATTATGCATGTATATTCATTTGTTATATCCTGCTTGGTATCCACTCTGCCCTTTTGCTTCTGCTCTTAACTAATGGATGACGAAGGTTTGACATGCATACTCTTGTGAAAATTACCCTCTTATGAGAATTATCCTCTGACTAATGTCTATGGTATTGCCCATAAAACCCAGTACCTTGTACTTGCTAGGCCAGCACCTTCCCACGGACCTGTATCCCTATCCCTGAGAATTATCTTTTAAATTTATTAAAAATGATACCTAGACAACTTTATTCCAGCTAGATCAATGCAGGGACTCATGATGAGGGAACAGTGACATCCCCTGTGATGGCGACCCAGTGTTCCTTCCAATGGATTATCTTCCAAGGAGGACTAGTTTGTCCATAGCAGAAGTCTGTAGTCAAAGACCCACATCTTCCAGGTTTGTATAGGAATACCTGTGTTGACATTGTGGGAATTTTCCCTGCTGTGATGTCTTATGATTTCTTAAAATCTCACAGGGCCAAATCCAAGAGCAAGAACATCATTTTGGGAAAAAAAGATATTGGGGAAAAATCCTAAATTCTCTTTCCCCATTTTGAAAAGCTATCTGCTAATACTTATTTTTATTTTTGAGATAAGTTTTCTTGTATCCCAGACTGGATCTGAACTCTCCATGTAGTCAAGGATGACCTGGCATTTCTGATATCTTGCCTCTACCTGAGTGCTGGGGTTGCAGGTGTACCCTACATACCCTTTATGTGATCCTTGCAATCAAATCCAGGGCTTTACACAACATGGCAAGAAGCAAGCTACCAATTGAGCTCCATCCCCAGTCCTCTTTGATAGTGTCTTTATCAGTAAAGTGATTCAGAGACGAAGAGAACATTTCTAGAAACACAGCTCTTGATCCCTCCATTTTAGAAAGCATGGCCCATCTGCCTGGGCTTCATACCTGTTGACCAGGTTTTTGTCAGTTTCTCCTTCAGGTGAACTGGCATCCCCCGTCAGGATGATTGTGGGAGGACTGTGAAATGGTCCTGCAGAGGGAGAGTCCTGGTGGTTTAGAGCAAAACACAAATGGAGTTAGGCCTGGGCTGGGGGGGAGCATGCGGGGCCATGGAACTGCAGTGTTTCCCAGTGTGATTCCCAAGGCCATTGCCACAGGTCACCAACTCGGTATGTTGGTTTATCTATTCAGCTTCATCAAGGAATAATTGAGAAATAGAAATTGCATATATTCAAGGTGTAATATTTTGATATGGGGTATATTGATATAGCTACAGACAAGTGAATGAACATACAGACTACCTTGGTTCTCTCTCTCTTTCTCCCTCTCTCTCTCTCTCCCTCTCTCTTTCTCCTTCTCTCTTTTTGTCTCCCTCCCGCCTTCCCTCCCCACTCCCTCCATCTCTCCCTCTTCTCTCTCCCTCCCTCCCATGTGGGGGTGTATGCTGCCATGTGGTGCCAAGAATCAAACCCAGGTCCTCAGCCAGTGCTCTTAACTGTTGAGCCATCTCTCCAGGCCCTCGGTTTTTGCTTTCCTTGGAACTGAACAATAAGCAATCTCAGGTCCATATTTCTGCATAGGAACTGTGGTCAGAAAAATTAAATTCTAGCCTGGCCTGTTCCAATCACTCAGGCCTATGGACCCAAACACTTCTGTTATGGCCCCTGCAGTAGCTCAGCCTGCCCTGCCTTTCTGGTGTACAAGATACTTAAGTCTAAAGTCTCCCTGACTCTCATGTTCTTGTTCACATGTGACTCTTGCCACAGGAAAGCTGATCAACACTCCTGTGCACATTCTAATGTGCACAGGATTTTGTCTCAACTGAATATTTGAGCTCCGGAAACTGTCTTTTTATGTCTGCCTTACTTACTTACAGCCCATCTCATATGAATCGCCTGGTGAACAAAAGATGTATGTTGGCTAAAATGAGAAGATGTAAAGTCAGTCCATGAGTGTGCAGCTGGCCATTGAAAACATTGCTTTGCCCCAGGGCCACACCAAACCCAGGTAGCATCCTTCCCACTGGGTCACACTGCTTCTCTGTCTGTCAGCTTCTCTTTATTGACACTTCCCCCTGGTTTCTGATGTCCTTCGGACAATATTCTCTTAACTTTCTATGCTGCACACTTCATTGTGTCTCTTCCTCCAAGAAGCCCTAAATCCAGATGAGACTGAACATACAGCAAGAAGTGTGGTGTTATTTTGCTTGTGATCTAACAAATAAAGTTTTCCAGAAGATCAGAGTGTGGAACTAAGCCACTAGTTAGCCATGGAGGTCAGGTAGTGGTAGCACACACCTTTAATCCCAACACTCGGGAGACAGAGGCAGACAGATCTCTGGGAGTTCAAGGCTGCCCTGGGCTACACAAGATTGATCCAGTCTAAAAAAGAAACAGAGCCAGGTGGTGATGGTTCACACCTTTAACCCACTGAGAGTCACACGCCTCTAATCCCAGCACTAGGAAGGTAGAGACAGAAGGGATATGGCTGGGTGGAGAGAGGAATATAAGGCGGGAGGAGACAGGAGCTCAGAGCATTCAGTCTGAGGATTTGTTCAGACAGGATACCCTATTAGGTCTGAGGATTTTATAGAGGTAAGAACTAGTGGCTGGCTGCTCTGCTTCTCTTATCTTTCAGCATTTACTCTGATATCTGACTCCGGGTTTTTATTATTAAGACCAATTAGAAATCATACTACAAAGAGGGAAGCTGAATGGGGCAGCACTGCGCCTGGGCTCTTGTTCCTCTTCCTTGTCTGAGGACTCAGCCTCCCCAGGGCTCTATCTCTCTTCTCCTCAGGGTCAGCCAACCTCTGTGGGGCTATGCCATCTCAGCAAGCTCGCTTCAGTCATAAGCAACAGGTTACATTTTGTTCCCCTCTAATAAATCTTATAGAAACATTTAAATGTTTATTTCATGCATAAATTCCCAAGAGTGCACAATAGTTTCCTATGTTCCTGAGCACATGGATAAATATAGACCGATGTCATAGATGGGAATATGAGCTTCAAGTCTTCAATATCACATGACTAGGTCTGGGCTAGGACACTTTAGGGACAGTTCCAGGTCTAGTCCAGGCAAGTGTGGGGAGTGTGATTTCTGTGGTGGCCTTGGGTGACAGTGGAATGAGGAGGACCCTACTGGGTCAGTGTGAACAGGGAAGAGGCTGGGAGGACCTGCAGTGGAATCCCAGCCGGGTGACCTCCAGGCAGATATTTCATTTCTCTGATCTTTATGTTTATAAACATCAAATGGAGCTAATACTCCCTAGACAGACTTTAAAAATAAACACAGATAAAGCAATAAGAATGATGGCAGGGGAGGGGTAGAAGGTCGGTGCACATTGTTTGGGAGGGGAATTTGTTCTCACAAGACAAAATAAAAAGAGTCTCAGGGGACTTACAAGAAAATGATGACTCTAGTGTCAAGTCCTAAGGCCATGGGAGAGAGGGGGAGGACTTCTGTGGGGCACATGGCTCCTCCATGCACACCATGGAGGGCATTCTTTACCCCATGATCCTGAAGGCTTGCTCCCCAGTGTATGCTCCCATGTGCCCAGGGCCCACTCTGATTCTATCAGCCTCTATCAGCGTCCGCTTAGGTCCCAGAAGTCAGAGATCCATAGTCATTGGAATTTCCTGCTCTCTTTTGCCTTATTCTTTCTCTCAGGCCATCACATTTCAAAAGTGTGGAGCAGTATACAATGGGTGTTGGCCATGCTTGGCAAAACATCACTCAGCCAGCCCCATTCATCCACCATCATCATCAGTCCTCCCTTCCTGATGCTACTCCTTCTTTCATGTCTTCTTCCCTTCAGTCTAACCATCCAATTACCCAACCTGCCACATGGCCATCCATCCATCTATCCACTATCCAGGCATCCACCTAATCATCCATCCATCCATCCATCCACCCATCCAGGCATCCACCCAATCATCCATCCATCCATCCAATCATCCTTCCATCCATCCATCAATCTATCCAGGCATCCACCCAATTATCCATCCATCCATCCATCCATCCATCCATCCATCCATCCATCCAATCATCTTTTCATGCATGCATCATCCATCTATCCATCCAATCATCCATCCAACCAACCAAACAACCTCCCTCCCTTCCTTCTTCCCTAAGCTCCTACCATACTCTAGGTCTATGCTAAAGGTAAAGATAGATGTGTGAAAAATGTGACCCCTGATCCCAGAATTCTCACATTCAGTTTAACAGGGGAAAGATAAACAGGACAAGCCACTCTTGCTCATAAGAGGAACCAAGGATGAACCATTATGGTATGCATTCCTGACTGTAATCACCATTTCTGAAATATATTTTACTCTGATTGAAGCCATCCTACAGCTTGTCTCACAGCTCGTGTGCTGTGACAATATTCTTGATTCTTTTCCCCCAAGCCTCCTCTCCATCTAACCAGAGAAGATGAATCATCAGGACACTCTCCCCACACCTGAGACCACTGGGGCTTAGTACAATGGCCTCACTGGCAAGAAGAGGCAAAGAAGGCAGGATCATGTACACAAGGAATCTTCAGTTTGACTCTACACTTAACTGTGACACCACTATATGACCGTTGACAAATACATAACATCTTAGGTCCAGTATCTTCATCTACACTAAGGTGGAGTGATAATATCTAACATGGATCAGTGAATACCAGGTATCCAATAAATGTTACTAAAACCTCCTACACCAGATCCTAATACCTTATTGATAACTTCTGCAAAGATATTTCATTTTAGGTCTTAATTGAGACCATCTTAGAAGGATGTGATAACCTAAATGAATGCTGTGGTTCCAATATGAAATGTCCCACATAGGTTCATAGGTTGGAGTCTAGGTTCCCAGTTGGTGGTGCTGTTTTGGTGGGTTCTTCAAACTTAAGGGGAGTGGAGCCTAACTGGAGGAAATTAGGTCAACTCACCAATGTCCTAGTGGAATATACCTCATCCCCATCCTTTTCCTGTCAAGTTTCCTGCTTTCTGTCCATCATGAGGTGAGTGGCCTTGCTCCACCACCCTGCTGTGATGTCCTGCCTCACTGTGAGCCCAGGAAAAACAGGGACAAGGGACAATGGGCTGAAACCTCTAAAGCCATGGGATGAAGATGAATATTCCTAAGTTGGCCCAGGTATTTCAATCACAGCTATGGAAGTCGAATTATAGAAGTGAACAAAAGCTCTCAAGGAAGATGATGCAACATTCCAGATAGAGTGTATGAGGACTTCCTTATGGCTCTGGAGGTGAGCGTGTGCTTGGCACACCTGGGTGTTCATGCCTGTAACTAACAATACCTGCTTCCTGGCATTGGGAAGCCACCTTGTGGTGAGTGCAAACAACTGTGCTGGCTTGAAGGAAGATGGAATGAGGGTTCTCACTGGGGGGTTGGGGGAACATCCGTGCTCTAGGGGGTCCATCCAAGGTTACAAGGATTTTATATACATCATCGATTTCATCTCCATCTCATTCCTGAAAGAAGATTGGTTGTTTAGGTCTTATAATAAATAGCTAGTGTTAATTGTCAACTTGAAGTAATTGAGAATCATTTGCAATCACCTGAAATGTGAAGCCCAGGTACTCTGCCAATCTGCTTACGCCTATATGCCTGGGACCCAGAAGCATTCTCTGTCCTGGGTATGCACCTGTAAGAACTTTCCGGCTGCTTAGAGGGTGTTACTTGGTCATCTCCTCTTACAAGAGGACAGACCAGTGTGGTGGGCTGAGCCCTAACTGCCCAAGAGGAAAGACAGGATGGGTCTTGACTACACTGAGACCAACAGAGAAAGAACTTCTGGTATGCTATGGTGGCACTTAGTAGGGTCTTCAACTTGGATCCCAAGAAGAGGAGCCCAGTGGCTTTAAGAGCAGAGGTTCCTAGGTCTCTGCAAAGGGCTCCCTCTGTAGAGCCTATGTCAGTTCCTCTTGTCACTGTTGTTGCAGAACACCTGACAAAACTAGCTTATGGGAGGAAGGGTTGACTGTGACTCATGGCTCGAGGGCCCAGCCCATCATGGCAGAGAAGGCATGGTGGCAGGAGTGTGAGGTGCCAGTCACACTGCATCTATGGTTGGGAAGCAGAGAGAAATGAACGCTGGTCCTTGGCTCACCTTCTCCTTTCATTCGTTCTGGGAGCCCAGCCCATGCAATGGTGCCCCCTACATTCAAGGTGGATCCTCCCCACATCAATTAATCTTTTTCTCTGGAAACACCCTCACAGACACGTCCACCAGAGTTTCCTAGGTGGCTGTAAATCCCAGTTGAGATTGGCCATCACGGGCCACTCACAGAGGGCTGCTTCTCTAGAGCCCATCTCAATCTCATCTCAGTTATTTAAAAACTGGAGACAGGAAAGGGAGGTAATGCCACTAAATAGCAGAGTACCACAGTGATCTTCAGTCACAAAAGCCTCGGGGTTACAGGACACTAATGTCTGTCAGGAACATCAAAACCTGAAGCACAGAGCAGCTGCTTTGAGGAACTTGGAGTATCCCCGAGCTGCAGCCTAAGACAGGCTTAGTTTGGTAGAGTACGGTTTGGGGAGCCAGAGAACCACATTGGGCTGGCTTGTTATCTAGCTGAAGAAGAATGAGGAGTTCACAAGTATCTTGGAAGGATTATGACCTGCGCTTGTGCTCCTGGGGGGAGGAGGGAACTTGGTAAGACGCTCTGCCAAGCTGCAGGGCTCAGAAGGATCTCAGGGCTGCCTTCTCTGGGGTCTCAGCTGCTCCTCTCAGACCATGGCTCTGAGAGCACAAAACAGTGTCACCTTGGCTCAGGCTGCAGATATCTCACAGAAACTCCAGAGGCAAAGTCAGCAGGGCTCAGTATGAAGTAGAAACCAGGAGCATGGGGTTCTGGGCCAGAATGCCAGGCGTGGAGTCCCTGGGTTTCTGCTTGTGAGTTATGTAGACTCAGAGAAAGTTAGTTACTGTCTTCATGCCTCAGTTTCCTCAATTATAAAATGAAATTTAATCCTGACTCTTAAAATGGACTAAAGGTTAAGTTGGATACAAGATATGAAGTGATCAACCCAGAGTGCCCAGGAAACCCTCTTCCTGCCAGCAAGCCTACATGGCGCCGGATGGGGCTATGCAGGAGCCTACATGGCGCCGGATGGGGCTATGCAGGAGCCTACATGGCGCCGGATGGGGCTATGCAGGAGCCTACATGGCGCAGGATGGGGCTATGCAGGAGCCTACATGGCGCCGGATGGGGCTATGCAGGAGCCTACATGGCGCCGGATGGGGCTATGCAGGAGCCTACATGGTGCCGGATGGGGCTATGCAGGAGCCTAGGGGAGAAAAGACACCAATCATCAATCATCTTACCATAGTGGACCCTGCATGCTATAATACTGACAAACCTGGCAAGATGTGCCCGCTGATGCAATAGTGGTCCGATGGGTATGGGGCAACCAATCTCTTTCTGATTGAATATAAGGCCTGCTCTCTAGGAAGGATTTCATGCCTGATGTTATAAACCTGATCAAAAGCCCATGATCAAGGAGACCCTGGGGTGGAACCCACTGCTGCATTTCACTAAATAACCACACTGTCTAAGCCCTTCTAAATATGTATGTTTATGTCCACAGACCTGTGCTACCCTAAACTTTGCAGAGAAGCCTCTTGGTGCAGCGAGTAGTGATTAATGCAGAGACTCATGATTGGTCAAAGTGCCGAGGGTAAGGAACGGAGTCTCAACCGTGGATGGGCCATCTTATCAACTTCCCACCCTCCAAGGCTCAGGGAACATCTCAGAAGAGGGGACAAAAGAATGTAAAAGTCAGTAGATGGGGAGGAGAGCTATAAATGCTAACTTCTATACATGGCGTGGCTGTAGCTCACACCCACTCACAGCAGCTATGCTTACAAGACCTCCTCAGATCAAGCCAGTCAAAATTCCAGCATGGCTGCAGAGGGACTCCACAGCTCTACCCGTAGCAGAGGAATTCTTGGCGGTTGGTAGCTACTGAAGAAGGAGAGTCATTCTCCATCAGGAAAGAAGCTGCTGGTGGGTTGACCATGCCTCTTTGTGCATATGGAATAAACAGCACTAAGTGGACTCAGGGGGCTATTAATAACAAAAAAGGACATGAAATTGGGCGGGAGATCAGTGGGCACTATGGAGAATTGAAGGAGGTAATAATAGTGAGTGGATAGGATCAAAATACATTGTTTAAATGTATAGATTTTTCCAAAGAGTAAATTTTTTATCTAAAGTGAAATGTATTAATGTAATTGCACAGTCTCTGGTGCCTGGCTGGCTATTACTGTCAAGCAGTTTTGTGTCAGATAGAGATGGAGTGGGAGATGTTGGAGCTGAACAGTGGGAGCGTAGATGCTCCATCTATGAGCCACACTGGCCTGTTCCCAGAGGCTTCTAGAAACCCCCAAGGAGGGGGCAGGACTTGGACAAGTTAAACTTGGGTTTTTACTGACATGAGCCCCTATACCCCAAGTGCGCCAGGCACCTCTGAGGCCGTCCCGCCGTCCCAGGGAGTCAGCTTCCTAAAGGGCTTCTGGTCACAGCTCAGGAGATGCTGATGACTTGTGCACATTGCATCTGGGGTCTGTGGCTGCACAGTGAGGAAGAGACAGGGCGGCATGCATTCCTGTGCGGTTTCTGCTCTAGGTTCCCGCCGTGACTTCCTTCAGTCATGGACTGATACTTGGAAGTACACGATAAAAGAAAGCCTTTCCTCACCAAGTTAACTTTTGGTCATGATCTTTATCACAGCGACAGAAAACAAACTAAGACATATGTGATTTAGGACCCTTCCAGCTGACAGACTGTCATTCTCCGCTCCCTAAACGTCCTAGGCATGTGTCCTGACAGCTACAATCAGTCATGCCCACTTGGGTATGGACTTGGTGTCCTTCACTGTGCCTGTGCCCAGAGAACACGTACTGCTGAGAGCGCACTGCAGAGTCATTGCTGGGAGCCTGTGCTGCACTGCAGGCCTTGATTACAGCTTCCAATTAGCAGTTCAGCAGAGGAACAATTTAACCCTCCAACTTCAGTGTTTTTGTTGTGAGGAATCAGGCTAGTGGTGGGAAAGGGAGGCTGGGACCAGAGTATTCAAAACTAGGACTGGACCCTAGGGAGCTATGAGCTTGAAGGGATACTCTGTCCCTTGCCTGCTTTGTGGAGTGGGAATTCACACAGACCAGGAACTTCCGGCTGAACCCTGGCCAGCCTTGCTTTCCTGGCTGCCTGGCTTCTGTGCTCCCAGGGAGCCAGGCTTCTGCCCCTGGAGGCTCCAGCTAGCTTGGAAGGCCTGAACCTCCCCTGAGGCTGTGCTGTGTTAAGTGCTCAGTAGGCAGAAACTTGTTAGGAGCCATGTCTATCTGGCTTCTGGAGAGCTCGGGGAGTCCCAGAGCCTGGTGGTCGGACCTGAAAGTAAAAGAATGTTGAATCTCATGTGGACCTTAGACCTCTGTTTAAGGCTCTGAACTGCCACAGGGCTGCGCTGATCAGACAGAATGGAAGAGCAACAGCTATACCTGTTTGCAGTAACATACAGGGAAACACAGGGAAGAAAAAATCTACAGACTTAGCATCCAGGTCTCTGGATGAGGATACGGAGGAACTGGGATTCAAAGCCAATGTGGTCTGACCACAGAGGTCATAGTCTAAAACCTTGTTCTCTGTCTTCTCTGAGGGATCTGGGCCTCCTGGATCCCAGGTGACTTGAGTCCCTCATGCATCCTCCTCCAGGTTCCAGTGCTGCCTCAGCCACTGGAACTTGCCGACATTTTCAGGATAGCCTCAGATCCCTACAAGCCCAGAGACAGAACCAGGGCACTTGTAAAGCCTGCGGAGACCATCAAAACCCACCTCATCATTCTGTAAGTATTGGTTCTGGCTCCAGGTCACAGGTAGGCATAGCTTGTGGGGAACTGGCATTTAGGGCTGCTACAAGCCAATCAAAGTTCTTACCCTTGGCTCTACAGTCAGTTCATGGACTCCTCCCATGCTGTGCCACTAAGAAGCTCACCTGCACCTAGACACTGGCCCGCATGTAGCAGGACCTACAAGCAGCTGACAGCCACAAGGGTTAGAAGGGGAGTGGCTTTTTTGTCTTGTGAGGATATGGTTTAAAAGCACTTTTTTAAAAAAAAAATTTACTTTTATTTGTGTGTAGTGTGTGTGTGTTTGTGTGATAAGTGTGTTTGTGTGTGTGTGGTGTGGTGTGTGTGTGTAGCATGTGTGGTGTATGTGGTGTGTGTGTTGCATGTGTGTGTGGTGTGTGTGTATGTGTGTGTGGCATGTGTGGTGTATGTGGTATGTGTGCATGTGTTGTGTGTGTGTTGTGTGTGTGGTATGTGTGTATATGGTGCATGTGTGTGTGTGTGTGTGTGTATGTGCACGTGCACGCGTGTACAGAAGAAGGCATCAGACCTCCTGGAGGAGGAGCTGCAGGCAGTTGTGGGTGGGTGCTGGGAACTGAACTCAGATTCTCTACAAGAGCAGCGTCCTCTACTAAATGCTGAGAGCTACAGATGTGCGAAGAATGGGACTCAGCCTTTACAAGGGATGAAGTCATATCTTTGCTTTAGGAGTTGCTTTTATCTGTAGGTGGCATGGAGGTCCTTGGGCTCAAAGACAAGCACTAGAGGAGGCTGGAATGTCAAACACACAGGGTTGTTCCTTCAAAGGAAAGTATGCATGACCTGTTATCCACACAAAGGCTGCGAGAGGATGTGGTTAATAGTCTGGTGACTTCTGTGCTATCTGTGAGGCTAAGACCACATTGGAATCTCCCCTGGACCCTTAACATAAGCTTGTTCGTCTTGATCTATAGAATACATTTTTGTGGGGGTGTTCTGCAGGGGGTGTCTGATCTTTATTGAGCTTAATTTGTGCTTTATTATGCACATAGATTGAGTTAATTATCACCAGAAAGGTTTTTGCCAAATTGTGCTGTGTTTAAACATGCCTAAAACAAACCTCTCAGGGTCAGACTTCTGGGGTTTGTGCTAACACCAGCTACTTAGTCGTGTTGACTCGGACTGCCTTCCTGCCTCCCACAGACCGTTACTCTGCTGGCTGTGGGGATCACATTGGCTCCCCCATATTTATTCTTGGGTTAACTGTCTGGGGAAACTGCCCACGATTTGGGATCCAGGTGAATGCAAGTTCAGTGTGTTACCATTGTTACTGAAGTGAAGGGGTCAGAGATGACCATTATGAGAGGGCACAGGGGTGACAGAGTTGAAGAAAGCTATCAGGGGATTGGGAGCTTGAATACTTGAATCCACTCACCACTGTTTCCCTTCTGTGGTCACTCCAATTTCATTCCCCCAAGTCCTCAGACCTCAGTTGCCTTGAGGGTTGCTGATAAACAGTATCTACTATAGCCCAAGACGCCCCCAGGAAGCTGTGGAACATTCCCTAGAACCTCAAGCTATGGTCTGTAGACAGAGAGATGGGAGTTCGGTTCACTGTTTTCTTTTTTTAGACGTTTAAGGAAAAGACATCCCCCTATCCCAAAGCTGCCAAGTTCACATCTCAAACTCACGAACTTGGGATATAGAGATATAAGGACTATTCCCGTCTAAATACTTGCTATCTTAGTTCCCACGGTAATGTGTAAGAAAAATATCATCACAACATGAAAATATTCACTAGGAATCTGTCCATCTGGAAGAACGATGCTCACTCACACCCTCTTCTCTTGCTTAGTAAGCCTGTTTCATCCAGCGCCAATCAGTATGGACCATAGTCAGATACAAGTCATGGCACAAGTTCAGTGCAAACCAACGGTAAAGTTCAAGTCAAAGAAAATAGTGGAGGTGACCTTCATAAGCAAGGCCTGTAATCTAGGAGGGTCAGACAGAGCTGGGCCAGTGACCAGATAAAGAAATAATGAGGATGATGGCAAGATAGGTTCTTCAGAAGGAAATGGCTTCACATCTTGGGGAAATTGCTCTAGCCTTACATTTTAAACATTCTCTTGCTGGGGTTGCTATCAAATAAAACGTGAAGAATGTGGTATCATGTGAACACATTTCTTGGTTGACAGAAAGAAAAAAATAAGCAGAGGCCGGAGAGATGGCCCAACCAGAAAGTCACTACCATACAAGCATGTAAACTTGAGTTTGGATCCTTAGCACGGACATTAAAAAAAAGGGGGGGGGGACAGGGCAGTGTGAGAAACAGACAGGAAAACCCCTAGAGTTTTCTGCTCAGACAGTCTTATCGAATTGGTGACCTCCAGATTCAGGGAGAGACCCCGACTCAAAAAATAAGGTAAAGAATAAAGAAGACACTCAACATGAGCCTCTGACTTCCATGGATGTGAAAACACATGCATACACTACATAAACAAAAATAAAACAAAACAAATAACATACAGATCAAGATCAGTTTAAAATAAACATATAACCTATACTTTGTGATTATATATAACTAAAAATTGGTTTTCTTAATTTAATTTGCAAAATAAAACCTCATTGCTACCTTCTTTGCTGTTGCCGTTGCTTTTGTTATTTGTCTGGGTTTTCATTTTGTTTTGTTTTTTGAGACAGGGTCTCAGTCTGTAGCCTAAGCTAGTCTGGAACTCAAAGTGACCTGCTGCCTCAGTCTCCCGAAGGCTGGAACTACAGGCATAAGCCACCATACCTGCCTCAAAAAGAATGCTCCTACTGAACACTTAAAAACCATTTTCTATTTTATTATCAACTTTGCCTGAAACCCTGTCCTACCCTTTACTATGAACTTATGATATTCATTTGAAGCAGATTATTTCAGAGCAGCCTTTGACTATGTCTGCTCTCCTGTCTCCTCTACTTTTTTCTCAAGAGGGAGCAGTCTGGGCCAAGGTAGTTTGAAATCTCATGAAGCCTTAGTCATATACTGTCTAGACGGTTCCGTACTCAGGCTTCATGGGACCATGGCCACTTGAATAAACTCAGGGCAGCATATTCTCCAGAGCGGAAGCCACACACCTTCCCCAGGCACCCCCTGCAGACTGCCGCGCTGTTGGAGCACTCTGTGGCCAGTTTGAAAGCCATGGCCTCAGCCCAGAATGCTTAGCTTGGCCCCCAGCCAGGCTAGCCATGGGCAGGAAGGGGCACTTACTTGGGTTTGGGCTGCCTGTGGCTCTCCAGGGGGCTCCTCATCCTCAGGAATGTGGGGCATGGCAGCCTCCTGGCTGAAGTGGTTGTGTATGCCTGGAACCTCTGCTGTGTCAACCCCAAAGATGCTCCAAGAGGCTTGGGCTCCGCAGGCTGGGGAGATGCCAAAAGGACAAGTCAAAATCCTTCCCATCCCTGTCCCAAGCTGGGTTCCATTTCCAGGATCCAAGAGCTGCAGACAGGCTGCTTGGTTTTACATCAACACCGGAGGTCAGGCAAGGAGAGGCTGGGAGTGGGCATTGGGAGTTGCATTGCCTCCTGCTCCCTGACTTTGTTTACACAGGCAGGGGTGACCTTTTGCATCTAATTTGGTCCTTACAGTAAACATATCTATTCCAGAACAGAAACAGTTCAGCTCCTCAAAGCTATAGCAGAGGGAGGACGCTTCGCTGAGATCAGATACCATCTGTATGCCACTTACTGCACTCCCACCAGCTGCATGGCTGCCATTAGCAAACTGACTCCTTGTGGTGGCCTTGGGTGAGGGTGGGCACCAATAGTTCCATTCTATAGGTGAGGGAAGAGCCTCTCAGGGTGGAAGTCACTTGTCCTGAATCACACAGAAACAAAGTGCTTGCATCCAGGTCTTCTCGATTGGTGCCCATGGCTCTTTGCACTGCACCACACATCCTTTCCTGGGTCTGCCTCCTCCTCATGGGGAGAACAAGACAATGCCACCAACTGAGTAGCCACTGTGTCATCCTCACTAGGCGAGTGGCTGCTGACTGCTAGAGGCTATAGGAAAAGCCAGAAAGCTCTGTTGCTTCCCACGACATAAGATCTCCTTCCTGTCCCAGAGACAGGGCCTGGAAAGTTCCCTAAACCAGGGTGCTGCAAACCAGGCTGATACGGGGCATTTGCCCCACCACCCTCTGGATCCGGCTCTCCAAGGCAGGGAAGGTGTCTGATTTGTTATGAATATTGAAAAAACATCAAAAATTGGTGGTTTGAAGAATTTAAGCCATGTTTGTGTTTAAAGAATTGGAGACATTTAGTCTAGGAGCTGTCTGTCAAAGGGGGGCACTGTCTTGGCTTTTGTCTTTTACCCCAATAGGTAGCCCACTCTGCATTGAAGCATTTGGGGAGACCCCTGCTGGTCATCTTGGAAATCTCACCTCAACTAGGCCATTCATACACAGAACTTGTGTTGTTCTTTAAGACTGAGTTTGATGCACCCCGGGTTTGCTTTGGACTCATTATGAGGCTGTCGGGTTCTCTTTTCTCCACGCCCCAAGTGCTAGGACTCCAGGCGTGTACCACTATGTCTGGCTGGATCAGTCATTCTTTCTTCACAAACTTTACATTAGGTCTGTGACCTGTGCTGTGACACAAAGAGAGACAGGGTATAGCTTTGGCCCTCATGGGGTCTTGAGCCCAGTGTTGGGAGGCAACTAAAAAATTGTGATTTGCAAAAACCCATTAAAATAAGGAATTATAAGACCTCAAGAAAGAGCCCCTGACTATGCAGACTGGGAGAACGGCGTGGTTTCGTGGTCTAGCTCTATGTTGCGAGGGCCATTTGAGCTGAGCCATAGCACAGAAATGCGAATGGAACTTATCCATTTGCAGAATAGCCCAGGCTGAGCAGGGTAGATGAGCTGCCAGAGAAGAAGCCACACTGGGCTGGGCTCCACGCAGATTTATCTTGACTTTAGAGACTAAGAGCTGTGGGGCCGGGCCACTGTGTCTTCCATCCCCCAGAGACTACTGAATGAAGGAACTGAACATTAGGTTCTCCCAAAAATAAGCTCTCTGGATAATTTCATTACCTTTACTTAGACATTAATATCAGCAGCAATGGCAACAGTAGTGCATTGTCATGGGGGTAGCTGAGGGTAACAGTAGGCTGGCACATCTTCTCGGGCAATGTCATTGCCTTACACCTGCAAGGCCAACCTATCTTTTTTTTTAAATATTTATTTATTAATCATGTATACAGTGTTTTCCCTATATGTATGCTGCGGGCCAGAAGAGGGCGCCAGACCTCATCACAGATGGTTGTGAGCCACCATGTGGTTGCTGGGAATTGAACTCAGGACCTCTGGAAGAGCAGTCAGTGCTCTTAACCTCTGAGCCATCTCTCCAGCCCGGCCAACCTATCTTAATAGGAACAGTTTCCAAAGTCAAAGTAAGGGGGGCAGCCATTCCACTTTCTGTTTGTGTCTTAATCTACACAATGCATATTGTGTGCTGTAAAACAAGGATTCAGACAAACGAGACCATGTTCAGAAAAGAGAAGATTCTAGGAGGACAAGAATTTTCTGTTACAAACACAAGACTTCAGCCTGGGCCAGAGAAGCTGCAAGGGAAAGCGATCTCTTCTCAGATACCTGAAAGGTAGTCATGAGGCCCAGGGTCTCCAAAGGACAGGTGTGTGGCCAAGGACCCATCAGCCAAGTGAGAAGGCAGAGGAACCATTTCTAGAGTCAGCTAAAGACAATACTCGACAAGGTCAAGAGTTTCTTGTTCCTGGGGGACTTTCAATACTGGCTGACTCTAGGGGTCATGGGAATTCCAGCCACAGCAGTGGCCTTTTCCGACTCTGAAGTCCTGGGCTCTGTCTAGTCACAACCAGTCACAGGGATGCTCCCAGCCCAGGGCTCATTCAGAGATCCTAGGATTAAAAGCCAAACCAGGAATATCCCATTTCTAACCCTCCACTGTTCACTCTTGAAGACAGACCTCTGCCAGTCATTAGGCAGAAACAAAACCTCATGGACGCGGTCAGACACACCTGGAGATGCTGGCTGCAGCTGGATGGAGGCTGCCTGCAGTCCCATGGCTGAACAAGATGCAGTCCATGCGACTCCAGAGGAGCCCTTGTGGCCCTGCTGCAGGCCATTCCCATGCTGCCCGGGCTCCATGTGATTTCCCACCCATTATTATAAACTCTCTGCTTAAAATAGCAAGGCGAAAGCCAGTCCAGTCGGCAGGGTGACATCTGGGGGTCTGCAGGGACTCATGGGCGTGTGGACCTCACATCCATCAGGGCACAGTTTGGAATACAACCTCCAGGAAGCCGCGGTCTGAGTGCCAGCCCATAAAAGGAGAGAACACTGAGTCATGTTTGTCTCCCTGCCTCCTTTTCAATCCACTTCCAAATATTTCCTGATGCTTCTCCAGCCAGGTCAGGTTAAGTGAGTCATGCCAAGAGCCAATCAGCTCTTTGGACTCTTACCAACGATTAAACAGAACCTGGCCCATTTTACAGGGAAGAAAACTGAGGCACGAAGAAGAGAAACAAATAAGACAGGGTTCTGTTACCTTTGTACCAAGGTAAAGTACCCAAGAGATCCTACTGGGATAACCATCCAGTCATTTGTGCGAGTGAAGAGGCTAGACATCCCCAAACTATCCTAAGATAGTTTACCAACTTCATGAAAGAAAGCAGATTATATTCCTTTGTCACCCATGCATCCATTTCCCTACTGGGTGTCCCAAACTACTGCGTACAGTCAAGCACTGTCTTCATGCTAAACCCCTATGACAGAGGGTGTGTGTTATTTAGTTTTGTTTTGTGCAATACTGGGAATTGAACCCAGGGCCTTGAGCATGCTAAGCAAGTGCTCTACCACTGAGCTGTACCCCTACCCTTAGCTGTAAGTTTTATTACTTTCATTTAGTGTAATAAAGTGCCAAGGCTCAGAGATGATCAGCAAGGTCATGTAACTGGTAAGTCTGAGTCCAAAGCGTCATCTTCTATCTTTCCCAGGTACAGCGAAAGAGTCTTGTGCAAGCCCCTCTCCAGCAGGAAGAGCTGGGGTATAAACTCCCAGAGGCACAGAGAAGAGGGAACGCTGAACCTTGTTGTCTTCTGAAGATAAAGGAAGGTGCCCAGCTTAGGGAGATGACTCAGTGGGTAAAGGGCTTACCACACAAGCATGAGGACCTGAGTTCAAATCTCCAAAGCCCATATAAAACTGAATGTGATAGCAGGCATATGTAATCCCATTGCTCCTAAGGAAAGATAGGAGGAGAAGACAGGAAAATTTAAAACACTGGTAGGCCGCCTTGCCTGCTGTATGTAGCGCGAACAAGAGATCCTGCTGCAAAAGAGATGGAAGACTAAACTGACATCTGAGATTGTCCTTCGACCTCCATGTGACACATGCCTGCCCACCCAGAGAAGGCCACAGCTTGAAGTTTCATGCTCCTAGTATGTGGTGTGGCCACGTGTTCATTCACGGAGGAGGCAGCAGCCCCTTCGTTGGCCTTACTTTTCACTCGTCCAGTCACACAGTGTGCAGAGACTTGTTCATCGAACCACTCATGCCAAGAAGCCTTACACTAGGTCAAAAGCATAGGATCTGTCCCATAAGAGCTTCCTTAGAACCCTGTGGGCTGTCTGAGGATAGGCAGGATGGCAGGAAGGCAGGAGACTCTGGCAATAGAGGCCATATACCTTTATTCTATTCCCAGCAGCCATCAGGGGCTCCCTGAGCTCATTGTCCTGGGGAACCTGATGGATCTAGGGTAGACAAAGGAGACTCGGTCCACCTGGTTGCTGTGCCTCAGCAAGTACCAGGCTGTCATAAGGAGTCGGGGAGAAGACAGGAATAGTCTTTCCAGAAATACCCTCAGTGCTCTCGGCCTCCCTGGGCAGTGGTCATGGAAGCACTGACACTGGTAACACAATTAGTTCAATTGGGCAGGTGACAGAAGCCTGAAGATATCACCCAGGAATTGCAGTGGCTGGCATGCCCAGTATATCTGCCTGACTTTGTAGGTCACTGTGGGGCCAAGCCTGCTGGCCTCTCTCAGAGCCGTGTGGCCTGACCAGAAAAGATCAAACCCTTCACTTTAGTTGCCATGTCCCAGGGGCATGGCCTACATGCTGTGTGGTTCTCACTGTCTCTGCTAATCTAGATGTCAGGGGAAGAGCCGAGAGGCCCTTAGGAAAGCAAGGGGTTAAGCCAGCCTCATGAACCTCACTGGGGTGACTCAGTCTTCTCTGAAGGGAGGGTTTTGTTCTTACAGCTTGGGACTTTTGCTTTCATTTAGCACCCAAAGAATGTAAGAGTGATTAGGGTGCTATTAATATCCAGCCTAGCCTCCCTCTGGGCAAAGGGCTGAGGCAGGAGACTGCTTGGAATGACTATACACACATCTCTCTTGGCCCCTCCACAAATCCAGAGGGGCAGGAGGCTGCTTCCCCTATTCCCACTCTTGTAGATGGGGTGCTGAGGCTGAGAGAAGGGGAGATTTGACCGAGGCCACATCTAGGCAACTATAGCCTCAGAAAAGGTCTGTGAGTCCCTGCTCCTGGGAAGTGAGTGCGAGGCTGGCCAAGGGCAGAAGGAAAACCAACGTGAGAGCAGAGCTTCTGGTCCCCCTTCTACTTGTGGTCTCGCTGGCAAGAGAAGATGCTCTTTCCTGCCCTCACCCTGGGTGGCCTTGGAGAATGTCCTCAGATGACTGCATTGAGTCTGAGGTACTGGGCAGAGACTCTGTGTCCTGGCTAACTAGAGACCTGTGTCTGCACCCCGAGTGAGCCAGGTCTACCTCCTGCGTACTGTGTGTGAACCCAAGAGCTCAGCAGATCCAGCAGCAACTCTCCTAGCTCTGCCCTGCTGGATCCGTCGCCCTTGCTCGGGTTCGTCATTTGTACTGGGATTGGTGTAAGGGTTAGAGTAGTACATTCTTGCACCATGCAGACACACAGCATGCTCTCTGGAGCTTCCCACGCCGACTTTGAATAGGCATCTGAGTTTTCCCAGTCTCAGTCACCAAAACCTGAGCAAAGCCCCAAGAGTCTGTCGCTTATCCCAGTGGCTCAGAATCACACAGGGGCCCCAGTCTGGCCAGGGCTTCTCCCCTGTATGCACCAGTAGAAGATAAATGAGCATTAGACATGACAGGAGTTCTGACATCTGCAGCCACAGCCAGCGCCCACACTCCCACACAGCCACTGGCTTCAGGAGGTGGTCTGCAAGACACTGGGCCAACATTACCGGGCTGAGGAGGAGGACACAGGGCTGGGGAGGAGGACACAGGGCTGGGGGTATCCCGGTCTGTGTTGTCATCAGTCCCAGGCTATGTCGTGGCCAACTATTGGTCTGCGCTATGACTAGTCCTGGGTCTGTCTGGTTCAAGGACCCGGTTATTTCTGCCAACCCTGTGGTAATGCTGAGTTCCAAAGATTTTCATGAACAAGCAACAGGTGACCACCTCCCCCACTCCCACCCCCACAGTGGCTGACCACACTCACACTTGGGTTCTCCAGACAAAAGGATACATGAATGAGCGCTCACACCATTATCAGTCTGATAACTGACTCTCCTGAAAGCATATTTGGGTTGCTAGGAGAATGGGGAGTAAGGATGGATGGAGAAGGGAGAAACGGGGATGTGAACACCTGGAAGGCATTTCCCTAGGATTGTCCCCTCAACACCACCTCTGTACTCCACAATGGCCTAAAAGGCAGAACAGTGGCCTGGCTGTGCACTTGGGAGACACCTCTAGCACACCAGATTCCCAGGATCTGCCCTTGTCTGGGACACCATCCTGGGGCCCAGTTTTCTCTGGCCACACCAACCACTCCTGGCCGGGGGAGTGGGCTGTCTCTGGTGATCAAGCCCTGCTCAGAGTGGCTCAGGCCACACTAAAGAGTCTGAGACTGACATATTGCCTATGTAGGGAATGGGAGAGAGTTCCCAAGACAAGCATGCCATTGAGTCACCTCCCCCAGGGCCTTCTGGTGTGTGCCTGCGGTGTCTGTGTGTCTGTGTGTGTGCATATGAGAGAGTAGGAAAAGGAGGAGGCTTGACTCTGCCTCATCAGTCTCAGACAGAATTGGAAAGAGCTCAGAAAACCAAAGATGGCTCAGGGTCCACCTGGGCAACAGAGTGAATTTAAGCGCAACCTGAGCAACTTAGTGAGAGCCTGTCTTGAAATGAAAAGTAGTTTGGTGGTAGAGTGCTTGGTTAGCATGAAATCCTGGCTTCAGCCCTCGGTTCCACAAAAGGAAAGCTAAGAGTTAACTGGAGGAACTTTAAGCATTTGCTTCTGTAGCTAGACACAGGAGGGGAAAACGATGAGTATATGAAGGCTGTGTAAAAATCACAGATAAGAAAGAACAAGTGGGCTTTATCAGTGTGTGGTACAAACAGACACAGAGCTAAGAAAAGCAGAATTATTCATAGTGAGCCTGAGCAAATTTCCTGAGTTCCCTGAGGCTTATTCTCTATCGTTCTCACAGGGTGAGCTCACATGGCAACTGCTCGCATTGGTGGTTTTCATGATTAAGTGTGATCAGACAAGTACGGGGTGAGAGTGGGGAGGCACCATTCCAAGTAAGGTAGGGAGAGCAGGGACAGTGTTGGTGCTGCAGAGGCCCAGGGGGACCTGCTCCTTGCTTCTCTTGGGAGGTAAGCAGCCCCTAGTCTGAAGTCTTGGGCCAGTTTCCCAGACAGAACTCTAGCGAGGAGACCCCCCAAAGAGGTAGCCCCTTGGCATGTCCAAATAGACTGTGCCTGTGGACATACTCTGGAGGCTGTGACATCCCAGGACCGGGACAAGCCACTCGCCTGGGGCACCCTTGAGAAGGACTCAGCTGTGTAGTTGTCCATCTGCTTGTTCAGTCAAGCTGTCAATCACCACCAAACCAAGGCCCACCATCAGGCCCACACCCATAAGGACCAACACCATGTTCACTCCTGCCCTGATACTTAGAAAGCCCTGGGTGCCAATGCCACTGAAGCGCAAGGAGGCTTGGGCCAGCCCTGCTTATCTGAGCTCTGGATCCATTGGCCTTTGAAGAATGCTCAGGCCAGGGCCAGACCTCCCTGCTCCCACTGACCCTCCCCCACCACGACAGGAAATAAGCCAAAATGTTCGCCCCAGGTTTCCTCTCCAGCTTGTTCTCTTCAGCAGTTCTTTTTTTTTTTTAAAAAGAAGTCCGCTTGAAAAATGGTTATTTTTTCTTCTTGGAAATATGTGTGATTGCTCAATCCACAGCAGTTCAAAGGCACTAGGAATGGCAGGGAAGCATCTGAGCCTCCTACTTAGCTCCAAGCAGAAATAAATCTTACCCGGTTCCCTTTGTGCCTGGCCATCCACAGACACTTCCCTGAGTCACTCACACTGGGGTGATGTGCGTCACCTCTGGAGTCAGGGACCACATGGTATACCAAGTTCCAAGAGCCCCATAAAGGGCAGGGCCCCTAAGGGATGCTCAGAGGAAATGAAGAGCCAGGACCTTCTCAGGCTCTGGGATTGGCCCTGCCTTGCCCAGGTGGGGATCTGAGGATCATTAAACCTGGCTGAACCTGGAATACTAGGTCTTTTCTACTTAGTATTTTAGACAAGCTTCTGCGGTGGGATATAGGAACTGCTCACCCGGCTCACAGGGGCCAGCTCTAAAGTCGTCTAGGCTAACCTAATGGGTGAGCCCCAAGGTCGGAGAGACCCTGTCTCAAAACAACAACTCTCTAGGATCAGCACTACAGGCTGATCTCTGACCTCTACATGTACAAGTACACACACATGCATGTGCGCTCACACACACACACACACACACACACACACACACACACACACACATACGAGCGCACATGCACGCACACACGCACCCTTGAATACCCACATACACCAGTACAGATATGTGCACAAAATCAAGTTACACAGACTTAGAACTGAATAAGTTAGTTAAAACTGAAGGGTATCAACACTCGGCCAATCTCTTGTGAAATTACTAGGTCTCACTAGGATCTGTGCTCTTGATGGACTTCTGTAGTGGAAACTGTCCAATGGTATACCACTGTCCGCCTCGTCTCAGCTGTCATTAGTGACATCCATTAGCGGTAATGGGAGCGTCTGCAGACAGACCCGAGCGAGCACTGCCTATGAAAGCCACCCCTTCTCCCAGAGTGCTGGCTACTAATGTTTACTGCACACCACCAAGCTAGGCAGGCCTGGCTTTCCATTCTTGCCAGGTGCACACAGAACACTATCACCCTGGCTACGAGCCTGCCAGCTGCCTTTAATCAAGTCCTCCCTGGAAAACCACAGAAATTGTATGTTCTGATCACAGTGTCCAACAAATAGCCACCCTGGGGATATTCACTGTGTTTTTATAACCTTTGCACACATCTTCTCCCCTATGCATGAGTTGCTATCCCTCCCCATCAAACTCCTACCCATCCTTCAAAACCCAATTCAAATACACCCTCCTTCCTAAACCATTCCTCCTCTTTACCCCAGAAAAATGATTCTATTCCTATATTTTTTCCTACTGCTATTGCAACCAGTTGCCACCAACTTGGTAACATAAAACAGCACAAATTTATTATCTTACAATTCTGTTGTTGAAAGTCAAGTTCTGTCTCAGTAGGCTAGACTCTTAGTGTAGACCGGGGCCTAGAAAAATGACTCATCAGTTGAGAGCACTGGACTTATCGAGAAGACCCGGGTTCAACTCCTAGCACCCACAACCATCTGTAACTCCAGCTGTAGGACATCTGATGTCCTCTTCTGGCCTTTGAGGAAACCAGGAATGCAAGTAATGCACAGACATACATGCGGGCCATACACCTACACACACGAAACTATCAACATTTCAGAATAAATAAATACAATCTGAGCGCCAGTTGTCTTCCTCCCAGAGGCTCTAGGGAAGGAAGCTTCTCTCCACCTCTAGCTGCTGGGGCTGCCTCAAGGGATCCCTTTTCCCTGCTCCCCAGCCTGCAAAGAAGCTGGCATCTTCTCTGACCTCTGACCTCGGCCCCCATGTGTGTATTTCCTTCTCTGCCTTTGGACTCCCTGACTGTGATGTGACTGTGATGCCATCTCTGTTCCTGCAGGTTACCCAGCTGATGACTCCATTTGTGATCCTCTGCTTGGCTCCATCTACAGAAACCCCTCTGTAGTTCAGGTGACATAGTTCAAGGCTCCGCTGTGCGCTCTCTCAGAGAGCTGTGCACAGGCTTCAGCTCAGTTAGAATATAAATGCCTCAACAGCAAGAACTTGTCTCATTTATACTTTCATGAATATCTTACAAAAATTCATTATAAAGATATTCATATCTCAATGATGTCCGCTACAGGGACAAGCACGGAAGAGCTGCTCTATCTGTAATCTGTAGGAAGGAGGCTTTGCTTTCTTTGAGAAGCAACTTCTGTGAAAACAAGGTCCATGAAGAGATGATACATACATCTCCTTCTGGGGTCAGGCTGGTAGGATGAGTGGGAGAGCCTCCGAGGATTGATGGGGTCTGTGGTGGCAGAGAGTGCAACTGTCACTTAACTAGGGCGGCTGCTATTTAGTTTTGGGGTCAGGAAGAAATACCATCTTTTGTTGGCAAGCACTTCCAGTTTCCAAGAAAAGCCAAAACTCTAGCGCTAAAAATAAAACCACCTGATTTAGAAATGTTAAGGCTAATACCAAACGAGAGAGAGATACCAAAGGACCAAACACAAGTCTCTGGGGAATTAGACTGCAGCTAGCAGTTGCCACTTCTGATTTATGCCCTCAAGTATGTTCCTCTGGGCCTTACATACCAATTAATCTAATTCAGTCTCAACAGCAGTGCCGGCCACAAGCACCCTCACGAAGGCCAGTGAGCAAGACGGAGCCAGGTCCTTCCAAAAGGCTGGGGATGCCTTGTCAGGTACACAGAGTTCTGCTCTCAGGGCTGTGTGGTCCCTGCTATAGCTCCTGCTGTATGGGTCTACATGTGATTGCCCTGAATTAGCCTCATTCCTTCAGGGAGGCCAGGTCTTGCATCAATGAAGGACCTCTCAAGCCAATGACTGTATGCCTAGAAACGTCATCACTTCAAACACAGCTTAGCAGTGACAAGAATCACACGTCACAACAACTGTCTGTCTACTTCTAACAACTGCCATGGGTATAAACAACAGGATGTATTCAAGTAAGGGGTACATGCAGACACTGGCCATGTGTTCCTTAACTCAACTTAGGATAACACTGACAACCTAAGCCCTCTTTTGTGACAGTTTGAATGTAAAAATGTTCACCACAGGCTCCTGTGTTTAAACACTTGGTCCCTGAACCGGTAGCACTGTTTTGGAAGGTTGTGGTCCAGTAGAGACCTATGGCCTAGCTGGGGAAGTGGATTTCTCAAGGGTGGGCCTTGCGGCTTTTGGCTCCAGCTGGCTTCCTCTCCTGTCTCCACTTCCTGTGCCTGGCCTCACAGTCCTGCCACCACAGCCTGAGCAGCAACACCACCATGCTTTCCTACTGCCTTACCCTCTATTCCCCACCCTCACCCTCCTCCATGGTAGACTGCACCTACAAAATAAACTACTTCTTCCTCAGGTTACCTTCTGCCAGGCATTTGATTATGGATGACAAAATAAAGTAGAGAAACACCTCTGCCTGGCATCACACCCACATCTGCCCTTCCTCTTCCTCAGCTCCATTTCATTTCAGACTCATTGCAGACAGAGGGTCCTGGACCCAAGGTCACTGTGTCCCCACCACAGATAGAGGCTTTCTCACATGGCACACCGTGTCCCCGGCACAGATAGAGGCTCTCTCACATGGCACACTGTGTCCCCGGCACAGATAGAGGCTCTCTCACATGGCACACCGTGTCCCCGGCACAGATAGAGACTCTCTCACATGGCACACCGTGTCCCTGGCACAGATAGAGGCTCTCTCACATGGCACACCGTGTCCCTGGCACAGATAGAGGCTCTCTCACATGGCACACCATGTCCCTGGCACAGAGAGAGGCTCTGGGCAAGGGACTATAGCTCCATTTTACAAATGAGAAAAATCTAACTTCAAAGATGCAATACCGATGCTGGTCACACAGTCAGAGGATATAGGATTAAAATGGGTCTCCTAGTCCATCATGGTGCCTCATGCCTGTAATCCCAGCATTTGGGAAGCTGAAACAGGAGGATCATGACTGCTAAGCTAGTCTGGGTTACATGGCAAGATCCTGTCTCAGAAAGAAACAAAAGTGATAAGCTGGGGAGAGAGCACAGTAGATAGAGGTTTCCAATGTAAGCCTGTTGAGCTGTGTTAGATACCAAGAACTTGGGTTTTAAAAAAAAAGTTGGCCATGTGACCATGCTTCTGACCCCAGTGCTGGGGAGATAGACAGGAAGATCCCAGGGGCTCACTTGGTGAGCATCAGGCCAACGAAAGACCAAGTCTCAACAGAAAACAAGATTGGCTGACTTCTGAGCAACACACCTAAAGCTGATTCTGGCTTCCACCTGCACATATATGGCATGCGCACTCACATGTGTGCACATGAACACATACAAAATAATAAAAACAAGCAAACAACGATAAAACATCCAAAGTTGTCGTACCCAGACTCTGTTCTCTGCACCAGCAACAGTTGGCAATGGGAGACGTTTCAGTCTTGACTGTTCTGGTTGCCAGTCCTTTTCCAAAGCCGGCATCACCAACCAGGACATGCCCTGTGCCATGCAGCTCTTCTCTGGGAGCTGAAAGTCCTTGCAGTGTCCCCAGGGTGGAAAAACGGCAGCAGAGATCTTCAGAGCCCAAGAGAGCCTTCCCAGCGCAGGTGGGATGGAGTGTCTCAGCTGAGACACCTTCACCCTGTCCATCTCTGCACAGGGAATCTTGGCTTTCAGAGACCACAGAAATGCTACAGTAGCTTGGGGCTGGGCTGCAGGGTGGAGTCAGCTCTGGTGGCTCCAGGGGGCAGAGGTGGTTTGGGACAAACCTTCTTGGGTGTGAAGTGCCTTACTCACAGCCATGCTGAATGACCTCATAACATAGATGTAAGTTTTCAATTATGGGCCCACTTTCTGTCCCTCAAGTCCAGGCTTCACTTTGCATATGAGGAGTAGATATGAGACCAGAAGCCAGGAGCCTAGATAACAATGCCAGGACGGGAGGTTGCCTGTGGAAATCTAGACATCACATCCACTGCTCACAGAAATTGGCTAAAAGGTAACATATGGCTGAACCACAACCAGCAAGACACAGTAAGATGTTGCTGGGCATGCTGGGAAGTTTACTCTTAACTATAGACCGATCATTGAAGAGAATAAACAAAATCCCTGTTATAATGATGAAGAACTTGTTTAAGGATGAAGTCAAGGTGTAACAGAACACAGCTGAGAGTCTAAAAGAAACAAGTCCCAAGGGGTAGCCTCTTACATCCTGATGAGCTGTGGTTCTGAGAAACAATACTTTGTTTTTTCTCTGACACTGGCTTTTGTTGGCTTCTGAGCACGGATAATAAAGAACTGAACCTGATGTGATCAGTGACTTTGTAAAGCTGGGTACACAGGGGCCTTCTATCCATTAGACGCTTCCCGAACCTCTCTGTTCTGCCACTTGCCTGAGAGTCCCAGATAGAAAAGCAGATCTATACCAACAGGTTTGCTCTGAGCTAGTCTGTAAGTAAGAACATTCCCATGACCTTGTCCTCAGAACTCTTCTCCCTTCTGGACCCTGTCAGAAGCTCCATGTCTCCTTCACACACACACACACACACACACACACACACACACACACACACACACACACACACACACACACACACACACACACACCGTATACCAATAAGCTCTTATATTCCAGAGGAGGGACTGGGCTTGACCACTGTCCATGGCCCTGCCTAAAACATAGCATGACAAGCATTAGGCACACTGTCTCATAACACAGACAGGAAGGAACCACGGGGCACTTTTCTCTGGGAAGCCAGGATATGCAAGTGATTCCCAGACATCCTTGGGAGAACAGTGACATTTTTCCCAACACGGGCTCTACCTGCCTTTACAGCCTTGGTCTTACATAGTTCTAACAACAAACTTCTCATGCTGAAACTTGACAGGATAAGCCAGCATGTTCCAAGCATCATGCCTGCTTAGATATATACCATAAACAGGCCTGAGCTGAGTGTTGTCTGACTCCCAAGCCCAGAGTTCTGCTTAGTATCGTGTGATGCGGCTTCTGGAACTGTACAAAACAGGGCACCTGGAGCATGAACCTCAACAATAACCACCACCCAAGCCACTGACAGGGGACCAGAGGCAGTTTATTTGGCTAAGCCTTCACCAATTCATCATGGAGAAGGTCTTGCCTTTAACAACCAGATCCACATTGTTCCATGGGCCACACCACCACTTGTTTTCCTTGCAAGGGCTCAACCTAAGTGTTAACTGTTAGGTAAACCACATGGATGGAGCTCAATCCTGGGGTTAAGCTAAGCCATTCTCACGGAGCATTCCCTGCCTCTATAAAAGCCTGAGTTACAAGGGGTAGCAGCATCCAGGGACAGAGGGGACAATGCTTCTGTGGTCATGCAGGGGCGGGAGGGGCACTCTGGGAAGGAAGGGTAGGCCAGCCCCTTTTACAGGCTGGGCCCCAAGGACCCCAGACTCTAGGAAGTCATTGGTGCTGGCAGGGTTTATTAGGTCTGCCCAGGTTTTCAGAGCTGGGAGCTCCCACACTTCAGAGAACATTTGCCCTTGGGGACCTGTGGTAGGCTCCTTCTCTAACCTTCTTTCCTGTTTGTTTGTGGCATTTTGAATCATTTAGTTGCTAACATAGACTTCAGCTTTACATTTGTTCTTCCTGGTTCTTGGCTTTGGTTCTTGAATCTCAAAGTCTTTTTAAATTGTTATGAAAATGAGTATGTAAATATATGCAAAGCAAAAATACCATACCTACTATGGAATCTAGTGCAAAGCAACTACCAGGATGGTAGCTTTTGTTATTGTTGCTCCCACATTATTACAAGCATTCCTCTAGCAGAGTTGAAGAAATTACCCCTGTGCACCAAACATGACTGTCTCAGTAAGTAAATGTGCATTGGAATACATCCACGTTCATTTATGTATTGTGGATGTTTTCCCCCTACAAGGACAGCTGAATAGCTGAGACACACACTATCTAACCCCAAAACAAAGCAAACAATATATTTACTATCTTTTTGCAGACAAGTCAGCCAGCCCTGTTCCCACACAGTCACAACTATCTGTTTCCAGGGAGCTGTCCCCCACTTGGTTAATAACTCAAGGGTATCCTAGCAGATTCCGTGTGTTCTTCCGATCTCAGTGTCTCTCTCTGTCTCAGCTGTGCAGCTCTGCTTCTGAAGGAGTAACAAGGCTCAGCAAATGTGCTAAAGGAACCCTTGCCAGCACACTTTGAGCTCACACTTCCAAATAGCCCCTGTGGGCTTTCCCTGAGCATCGAGGCTAAGGGGGTCAGTGACAAATGGGACTCTTGAAAAGGACATTAGTGAATCTGAGGGGTCCTCAGCACCTCTGTTCTGAGACTGCCTCCCCCCAGGGTAGGGGAGATGCTGACTCAGTTTCCCTGTCTTACTGTTTCCCAACACCCACTTCAACACCCAGGTCCCTGGTAGAAACTATTTTCCCTTATGAATGGGGAAGAAACCCCCTCTTTTAAAAGATTGCCTTACATAAGTTAGACTGTCTACCATCCAAGAGGGCACACATGGGTGACAGACATGTCACAGTGACTCCTCTGGTCCTTACAGTGGCAAATTCGACTTACCCATTTTTGTTCTTAACTTTTATTTTTATTGTTTTGTTGTTGTTTTTTATGTGTATAGTTGTTTTGCCATGGGTGTTGGGTCCCCCGGAACTGTATTTACAGACAATTGTGAGCTGCCATAAGGGTTAAGTTGTAAGAATTAGTTAGTAACAAGTCTTAGCTAACAACTGAGCATTTATAATTAATATTAAGTCTCTGTGTATTTATTTTGGATCTGGTGGTCCAAACAAAAATTCTACCTACCTACATACACACACACACACACACACACACACACACACACACACACACACACACGGAGAACTCAGCATACAGCTCTCCCCAGAGGCCCGACGGGAAGGTACACACAGACGAAAACAGCACCCATTCTTCATCATCCAGGATCAGGTAGTCCACCACTTGTTCAGGAGCAACATCACCTCCTCCCTCCTCGCTCCTATAGCTATCCCCATGGGCCCAAATCCCAAGGCAGCAGCATCTTGATTATCTGGGGAAATCGGTTCTCCAGGAGTTGGCACTCGGTGTTATTTACAACTGGCTGCTTCCTAAAAGCGCTGTGGCCGGATCGCAACAAAAATGCTGGGAGGCTGGGAGAATCCAGAATACCAGCTGACAGAGGGCAGGAAAGAGGGGACAGCCTGAGCTGGCCTGGGCCAGCGCCTGAGCACCAGGAGCCCCATGGAGACTCGAGGCCCTGATGCAGGAAGGCCAGAAGCATCTTGCTCTTGCTTATTGAGAGCCTCACAGAACAAAGAGCAGTCAACAGTCAGATCACCCCGAATGGACCCTGAGCTCTAACGGGAGCAAAGCTGGAGCAAGATTTTGCAATTCAGAATTTTTCAAGTTTATGCACAGAAGGACTCCGTGTGCCACTGTGTATATTGTAAAGTCCGCTACTATGTATGTTGTAAAGCCCGCTACTATGTATGTTGTAAGTCGTCATGCTGTTTGCACATCAGGATTTGGGGTGACTTTTGCTGTGCTTTATTTCTAATTTTTAAAGCTTATTATTATTACAGTGGGGAGGGGCTTGTGTGTAAAAGTCAAAGGAGAACTTTGTGGAATCCATTCTTTCCTATTTTTATCCACTTGCCTACTGTTTTTTTCTTTTTAAATTAGTTTTTAGGGCTTGGGAGATGTCTCATTGGGTAAAAGTGTTTGCTGTGTGAACATGACTATCTGAGTTTGTTTGTTTGTTGTTTGTTTAAAAGCATGACCACAACTGTAACCAAAGCACTGAGGGATTGGGACAAGAGTACCACCAGCCTCGCTGGAAAACAATAAGCTCTGGGTTCAGTGAAAGACCCTGTCTCAAGGGAATAAGACTGAGAGTGATGGAGGGGCCATTCAATATCCTCTTCCGGCCACCATTTAGGCATAGGCCCTTATGGGCATTCATTCCTACACACACACACACACACACACACACACACACACACACACACACACACCCCATATATATATACAAACTACCCAACACACATGCACAATTTTTTAAAAGATTCATTTTATTTGTGGCTATGGTGTAGTGTGTGTGCCTCAGAGGACAGAAAAGGGTGCTGAACTCCCTGAAGCTGTAGCAACAGTCTTGAGAGACTCAGTGTGGGGGTTGGGAACATCTAAACTGTTGGTCTTCTGGAAGAGCAGCAAGCACTCTTGAACACCAAGCTATCTTTTGAGCCCCAAAATTTATATATATTCAAGATGGTGTGTGTGTGTGAGGAGAGAAAGAGAGAGAGAGAGAGAGAGATCGTGAATAACAGATATTTATCTCCTCACAGTCCTAGAAATGGAAGTCAAGATCAAACTCTGTCTGGTTTTGTCCTAATGAGGTCTATTCCTGGCTTCCAGGTAGTTCCATTTTCACTATGTCTTCACGTTGTATTGGTGGGGGATGGGGTGGAGGTCAAGGGACAAGGGACATAATAGGAAAAAAAGAGATATTTACTGAGAGACTAATATCTAGGACAAAGAACTATTATTTCTCAATAATAAAAGAATATATTTTTTTAATGGGTGAAAGTTTTGAATAGTCATCTCTAGAGAATACAGAGATAACCAACTAAGGCTCAAGGCTTGGGAGATAGCTCCATGGGTAAAGATGCTTGCTATATGAGCCTGAATATGAGTTTGGATTCCCAGCACACATGTTTTTAAAAAAACACTCATTGACCAGCTGCAAAAATGCTCACCATCAAAGATACTCAACCACAAAGGAAATGGAACCCAGAATAAAAGTGCATTATCAACGCACTCAACAAGAGGGAACCGTGCCTGGTAATGGAAACCTCGCCAACTGCTAGTGGAGGCATGGATCTTGGAGGAGAACCTATAGCCATCACTTTACTAAACCAGCATCACCTGACGGCATTCTAAATCTTTGTCCAAAACAACAAGAAGTGTAGTCCTCAGCCCTCATTAAAGAAACTTCTCTTTGCAACAGACAGAGACCATTACCAAAAACCACAACCAATCAAATGCAGTTATGGAACCTGGTCCCATACTACAAAACAACTCCTGCACCTAAGGCTCAGGGGACATTGTAGGAGAGGGAGTGGAAAGATCATAAGAGCCAGAGGAACATTGAGTTTGCTGCGGGACTGTCACTAGGAGTGTCAGAAACTACACCTATAAAGGCTCACACTCATAACTGCATAAATATGAGCCAAACAAGGATGACAGCAATACACATGACAAAATGGATGGGGAAAGGTCATGAGGCGTCACCCTACAGGCAGCTAAGGAATGCTGAGAGGGGAAAAGAGTCCTCTCCAGTGAAGAGCATTCATATCAGTTATCTGATATCAAATGGTCAGCCTTGAAAATACACACATCCTACAAGTAACATTACATAGGCTGAGCAGATTGTATTTATATATTTATATAATATATAGTTATAATATATTAGGTGTATATATGTATATAAAACAACAATTAATTAAAAAAGAGGCTGTGGATTTGAAAGAGAACAAAGAAAGGCACATGGGAGGGTTTCGAAGGAGAAAGGGAAAGGGAAATAAAATAATTATATTATAATCTCAAAAAGAAAAGCAATTTAAAGAATGTTGTATCGGTTCAAACCCACTATAGTAGCAAAAATCACAAAGCCAGGTAATGAACTGGATGAAGACGTAGGAAAGTGGAAGCACATGTATTATTGATAGGAACAGTAATGGGACAGCGCTTTGACAGTTCTTCACAGCGGCAGTTCTCAACCTTCCGAATACAGCGACCCTTTAACACAGTTCCTCATGTTACAATGACCCCAACCATAAAATTCTGTTGTTACTTCATAGCTGTAATTTTGCTACTGTTATAAAACATAGTATCTGATATGCAGGATATCTGATAGACAACCCTCAAAGAAGTCATGACCCATGGGTTGAGAACCACTGCTTTAGCATCTAAAGGTTAAACAGAATTACACTGATCTATTAATTCCACTCCTTCAGTTTACCCAGAAGAAAAGGACCTATGTCTATACAAAACACATGTACAGCATGCATAGCAGCCTTTCCTGCAATAGTGAAAAGGTGAACACACATTACATGCTCATCAATTAATTAATGGCTGAACAAAATATGGTCCAATCATACAATAGAATGCTACTCAGTCTAAAACAAGTGCATGCTAGACTATGCATGCATCTGGGGAGGGTTAGAGATGATTTAGTGGTTAAGCACACACACACTTCTTGCAGAGGACCTGAGCTCAAATTCCCAGCACCCACATCAAACAGCTCACAACCATTCATAACTGCAGGTCCAGGTAGATCCAGTGCCCTCTCCTGGCCTCCATAGGTACTGCACTCATGTGCACATAACATCTCCCACACAATGCATAATTAAAAATAACAAATGAAAATATGAACCTTCAAAATAGTATGCTGCATGAAAGAAATAAGTCATAAAAGACATATTGTATGACTTAATTCGTATGAAATTTCAGAATACAAAGTAAATTGTGGATGCTTAGGGCAGGGGGATAGAAGGAATGAGCAGTGGGCAGGGGGATAGGAATGAACAGTGGCTGTTAACATGAAGGGAGTTTCTTGACTTTAATAAATTAGATTGTGATAATGACTACATAACCCTGAATGTGTTTTAGAAAAACACTGTAATCATTTAAATCAATGGGTTATATGGTGCATGGATTACAAATTAATAAAGCTGGGTTAAAACCTGAGAGGGAGAGTATGCGAGCTGACCCTATCTGTATTTTACCTCTGGGGAAGTTTCCTCAAACAAAAGGTACGGGTTGGGCCCAAAGTTCAGTGACAGTGCCTGCCTGTGCATGGTCCCCACTCCCCAGCAGTGCAGAACTGAGCAAGAACATAAGTGATAAAAGACATTGAGTAAGATAGCATCTAATAAGCAAATTAAACAGACCTATAACTGCTGAAGAAATAGAAACAGTCATCAAAAGTCTCCCAACCAAAAAAAGCCCAGGACCAGATGGTTTCAACTCAGAATTCTACAAGACTTTCAAAGACGAACTAATACCAATTCTCCTCAAATTATTTCACACAATAGAAACAGAGGGAACATTGCCAAACTCTTTTTATGAGGCTACAATTACCCTGATACCCAAACCACAGAAAGACAATACTAAGAAAGAAAATTACAGACCAATCTCACTCATGAACATTGATGCAAAAATACTAAATAAAATACTAGCAAACAGAATCCAAG